>JXWZ01005793.1:0-29610 GCA_000956215.1 Anopheles farauti No. 4 | reverse complement strand
GTGGTTGACAGATAGCAAAACGGAGGACGTTGGACAGTAAATGGAAAAGTATATATAGTAATATTAAAACAATACTGCCCCAGGCGGAATGGGGTACGTCGTTGGGCGGCCGAGCGGGCACGACGTAGCCAAGGTTTTCCGTGCTACGAGCCGCACACCGTTGGGTAATATAATTGCCCACCGACCGGTTGCCACATTTTCAACAACTTGTAACCACCATCTTCACTATCTTTAAGCGCCCCAACAAGCACGGCGATACTAAAATTGTTCTCTCGCCCGTTATCTTATCTCCTTCAAGCGGGATGTTTCATTTCGATGACTTTGGAAGGTACCTGGTTCCGTTCAACCCGGGGCAGGTTTGCGGTGAAATGAATAAGCATCGTTGTTCGGGTGCCCACGTCACCGCGTTGGATATCGACCAGTGGTGGAAAAGCTTGGTTTTCCGGTTTCCAAACTTCGCCACGCGAGGTTAAACGGCCCAAGGCAATGCTGGTGTAGCAGGGCAGGGCGAAGGTGTTCTATATACAGAGTATATCGAAGGTTTTTTTTTACAGGGTTCAAAATATTTTTCAAATAGTCGTACAACTTTTTGATTATTTCCCAAAGTTCGACAACACGAACAGAATCTCGCATATAAATATCCTACGGAACACGTGAAGAAATTATGTTAGAAAGGCATAAATGTCTCATTCACTTCCATAAATACGAAACAATCCAAATCTGACGATCATTAGCTAAAGACTTCCCGTGATTAAGACAATTTCTTGAAGGCACCAAAGATGTCAGGAATATATTTCCAGAGCAAAATGGCTATCTTTAGCACTTCCTCTTTCGGGTGGTGCAATTGAAATTAGTTAAGAATTTGTCATTGCTCGCTTCTAAATGTTATTACAACTTGGAGACACTGTATGTGATGAAATTCTTCGACACAAAATTCAATTCCAGCACGTGCTGCTATCTTTCCCAGCGTGATCGATGGCCGGAAACATCATTCTGTTCAGCTGGAACATGTTCGAACCATTGGGAAAAAGCAATCTAACTGAGCGAGAGCCAGTGATAGTTCTACGCCGTAACACTAACAGCTCACCAAAACATCTTCGCTCAGTGGTTGCCGATGATGAAACGCATCATCGACTCGCTGTCCTCATTTGGCACGGTTCGGTACAACCTGCACCTAAAATAAACACAAGCTCTGTCGTGTGCAGTCTCGGTAGCATCCTTCAAACGGGCTGCGGTGCACCGGAAGCTGCGCCTGGGTACGTACGTGTGTGCGTGTTTCGTAGCGGATTCGTGCTCGAAATTAGATTGCCACGGCAAAGTAGAACAGCAAACAAAAGTACCACCGTTGCGTCGGGTGATAATGGTGCGATCATGTGCGCGACAGAGCGCGTTGGAATTGCCATCCGTGGAGCTCCGGTGTCACCACAGGCTTGATTTATCATTGCCATGCGCCTTTTTGCCATCAAAATATGATCTGAAGTTAAATAAAGTCCAGCTTATTGCGGCACCCGCGGCTGACACTGCGGAGATGATCGGTCGTACCCGGGCCGATGGTGAGCTCGGTGACAGGTGACTGATATCCAGCATGAACCGCGAACGGGATGGATCGTACGGCACACATTAAGCAAACCGTGTTAACATATTAGACAAATACTACGTACACACACTGGCACACGCGGTGGTTGTTTCACCGCAGGAACCCGAAAGGTAAAGAGCTTTGAGCTCTTTGCTCTTGCCCGTGCGCAGGGAAACAAGACGGCATAAGCACCTTGCTGCTCTCTCCCATCGCCCATCACTTCAACGAATCGATTGTGGATCTGATCGTTACGTCCTTCCGTAAGACACGGCACGCAGCATCCCAAAAACGTCCCCCAAGACGATTTGTTTGTTTTGTTTCAAAAATCAATATTTCGCTTTCGGTTTTCTTGAGATTTTTTGTGTGTGATATTTTACTGTCCTCCATACATACAGACACACACACACATACCAGCACAATACCGAAGAACAAAGGTTGACTAGGTGTGAAGATGCTGCGTTCATGGGGACGAGAGAAGAAAAAGCAAACATTCGCCGCTGCTACTTAGCGGCATTACTGACCATCTTCGGTAGGTAATTTTAATGTCTCAAAAACGCTTTAAATGCCCGACAATCATTGCCCGATACAGTGCAAGTTGTTTTGACGATTTCATGCAGCACACTGGAACAAAATGTCCATGCTTACTTGACCAATTACTCAGACTCTTTTTTTTTAAATAAAAACCCACGTGTTTCGCAGCCTGTAAGCAGGCCTGTAAGCTACCAAAACCGAAATCGATCGTACCGCAAGACCTTAAAACTTTACGTGTAGTTAAGGAAATATTAATATCTCCGTCCTCACGTATCCTACTTAAAGGACATATGCGAATCATTTTACGGTAGGAAATTTCCATCCAACGCTAGAACCTTCCAAAACTGTACGTTTTCCAGCGGGCCTCTCTGCTGCTGCTTCTGCTTTTGATCTTCCACACCAACAGGCGGGGGCGCACAGTGTAATAATAAAGTAAACCTGGCGATGCATGTGTTTGCATAGATAACGCCATCTTCCTCGCTACTCGTGCGCTTACTGTCGCGATTTGCTGTGCGGTGTATAGGTAAAATTTTCTTCGCCGTCGTCGTCGTTGTTATCGTGTGTCATTGCCGCGGTGTACCAACGATCGTTAGGTGGAAGATCGCACCTCGCATCTCTAGAACAGGTGCCGACGGGGCGAAACGTGCCTGGTAGAGTGAGACACGCGCAGCGCAAGCGACCATCGAAAGAAAGCCAGGCTCCTGCTCGTGTACGTACAGTACGACAGCAGGTATTGCCGTCGCGCGATATCTTCTGCTTATCAATTCCACATATTTGCTCGTGACACACGCATACAGTCGTGCAGAGAGCGCGGCAGGTCCCATGGAGCATCTCCAACACCTACCCGCCGAAGCACATTAGCTGGTAGTGTTGGAGGGATAACGTCCTCGCACAGGGCTGGCGGTGACCTCGGGGAGCGCACAAGTGGCTCTTCTGTCTGACGGTGGCCACCACCTCCGGGAAGGCTATAGGAAGCTACCGCACCGGCACGTCAGCTCATTTCGTGTCGAAACGTGCTAGTGGTAACATATCTCGCACGGCACGGAGGAGGATTCCAATATGGTCGCGTCCCGGCCGTAGTTACTTCCCGTTTGCAAGAAGCCGGTTTTTGGTGGGCACCCGAGGTGTGTACAGGTTGTGTACTGACAGTTCGTGCCGTTTCCTATCGCGCACCGAGCAGGTTCTGTTGTGTGTTTTTGGGTAAATATTGGACCAGCAACGGTGGACAGCTTCTTCAACGGAAAGGTGCCGCCCGCTCCTCGACACGAGCTGCGTACAACGTGGTACAGCATGGTTCAGCGTGTGTCGACACGGTCACACCGGTCTCGGCTCTCTCGTTCGATTGTTTGTGTCAATATAAAGCCGATCGTACAACCTATACGGTTGCGCGTTAGCCGCTCGGAAGAGCAAAGTAGTAGTTGCGCACGGTTTACCTGCTACACACCTGCTGCCAGCACACGACAGTGTGGAACGTTATTGCAAGCACCCGCGGACAAAACCACGTTTTCCAGTGGTGTCGATGCTTTTCGGAAGGAACCATTTTGAAGAGCTGTCAAACATTTGGTTTCCTTCTCCCGCATGACGTAACGGACTACTTGGATGGAATGATTGTTTTGCGCAGTTTCTTCCACGCTTGAAACGAACCACCCGGTAGGTAGTTAGCACGTTGCTGCAGAGGAGTTAGGAAGACCATCGGGATGATATATATGTGTGTGTATGAGTGTGCCGATTATCGCCAAGATCCTAATCGAATATGAAAATAAAGAGAGCTATCCGTCGACAGTAGGGATATAATTCACTGTCATGGAATTGCTCTCTTTATGTACAATTCGATATTCAACGATTTTGGAAGGCGTTATGAGTCGGCTGTTGCGTCACGGTCCACCCATCGGTCTACCATGTGACCGTGACGAATGGCAAAAGCAGCTGCAGTCAGACGGTTCAACCGTCTCCGTGTGCTAACGTACTAATGTGACAATGATTGTTGTTTGGACGCACCAGCGGCGGTGCACTAGAATCGTTGGCTAATGATCTTATTTTTCTTTCCAAATTCAACAACAAAACACGTGACTGGCTGGCGGGCCGTGTTTGTCCAGCCACCGTCCATACCATCCATTGTAAATAGCGTGTTCATCTGGGTTTTTTTTTGGGTTTTTAGGCACTTAAAATATCATTTATTTCAACACTCTCACCCGGGGTGCGATATTACAGTATAGCTTCTGAAAACCGGAGCAGAAAAAGAGGCTCTTATCGGCGTGGTGGTGCAGGCTGCTTTCCACCACCAGCAACACCGAACGTACGATGATTTAGCACGTCAACGTTAACGGAACTAACACTAGGGTAGAGCGTTGGCGCGGGGAGAGGGGGAAGGGGAGCCACAAACTGCTGACGGGGGCACAATTCTCGTATGAAGTGTGTGTGCGCACTGCGGACGTGTTGGAGTTAGACATTACGTGGCGCAATATATCGCGTATGCTTTATCACATCTTATCGCCTATCGCGTCGTGGCGAAACTACATGGTGGCGATGCGCCGTTGTAAATCGATAGAAAGAAAACGCAACAACACCGAGAAAAGAAGAAAACAAATCGAAGACCGACTGCTTTTGGCGATTAGATTCCGCATTGGAACATTCTTTCGGAAATCCGCGACTAATTTGCGATGGGCACCACCTCGCAGTCTAAGTCTACTGTCATTAGCGGGAAAGGCACTAAGAGGAATGAAGGATGCGCTTCCAGGCAACGGTGCGCGTTAGTTGCCGCTGCCAACGTCAACATCTTTGCTCCGCAGGTAGTCCTCTATCTGTTGCTTAAGTTTTCCGTTCTCCACCAGCTCGTCCGTCGTCAGTTCCAGATTGGTCATCGGTGAGACGGCTTTCTCCCTGGCAAACCATTCCTTTATCGCGTCGCGCTCGTAAGTGAAACCGTCTGCAATGGGTCGCATCATACGGGACGTCCGAATAAAGTCAGCTTATCGAAAAGTAATCAATCTTCGAGATGCACCGACCACCTACCTTCCGCGTAGACGGGATCCTTCATCAGCTCGTGCGTGATCGGACAGGTAAACTCTAGTGGTATGTCGGCCGACTTTACCGCTAGCGAAAACAGGAGCGACCGGATGCCGGTAATGTGTGACGTCAAGCTTAAGCTGCCGGTCAAATCCCACACGACCACCGTCCGATCGTTCGAGCCGGACGCGATCACGGACGAGTCGCTGTTGATAGCCAAACAGTTGACGTATCGCGAATGCTCCGACAGCGTCTTCAGGCACGTGCCCTGCTGGTTCCAGAGTTTGATTGTCTTGTCGAGACTGCAAGAGAACAGCAGCGTACCGGTCGGATTGAACCTAAAATACCCAACCCGACGAGAAAGATTGTCACTCGTGCGGCTGCGTTTGCTGCTGTAGTGGTCTTACCGTACGCAGGTAACCGAGCTACCGTGGGCAGAAATCGTTTGAACGCAGCTGGCATTCATTACCTCCGTGCTGTAGATGGTCGACTGTCCGGCGAAGTGTTCCTGCGGGCTGGTCGGTATGAGACGCGATCGTCGGCTACGGTCGATGTTTGTGGGCATGAAGAAGATTCGCCAAATTTTTATAAAATGGTCCGTGCCACACGTTGCGACTGTGTAAATCAGCGAACATTTGTCTGCGGCTACAGGAAAGGAACGGATTCCTGTGGATTACGGGTTCTTACGCGCGTTATTGACATTGGTAGCTTACGATCTGTGTGAACAATTTTGCAAAAGTCTGCCGATAGTACTCCCATATCATGCGCAGCATCAATCGAACAGTCTGCAGATGAAAAATCTCCTGCAATCGCGATGAGAGAGAGGCATTATGAGACATAAAATACTAAACAACTCCACTACACATATTTACGAGCAAAATCATTTTCCACTGCATACAGTCTCACGTTGCCGAGCGTGCATGCCGTCAGAAGGATGTGCGAGTCGCTCGAAAAAGCGATCGTATGAACGGCCTCATCGTGGACCTTCACGTGGCTAATGAAAACATGGAAACGTTGCAGTCATTCGCTCTCATTCCAAGCATCGCTCGACGGACGTACCTTTTCAGACATTTATCCTGTCCCCAGATGCAAACCGAGCCATTGTCGTCCGAGCTGACTATGGTCGATCCGTTGGGGCTAAAGATGCAGGCACGTATGGCTTCGCCGCACTCCTGATTCAGGACGTTGGAAATCTCACCATTGCTCAGATTCCACAGTATTACCGTACCGTCTACGGAGGCGGACGCCAAAACGGCTCCCTATGGAAACATAAAAAAGAATATTTATTCATTTTTTAACTGACTCTTAATACAGATTGTTTAAACAGTAGAACAACTCTTTCACCAGCTAGTTCATATTTCACACACTGTAGCATTTTCGAACATGATAGTTTTCGAACATCATTTTCGAAGAGAGTTGAAGAAAGACTGGGCGAATGCACATTCGGCATATTTGACAGTAGCATGACACAGTTTTATGCGTAAAAAGTTAATATAACGCGATAAAACTATTAACCCATAACTTACATTCAGACACTTTCACTTTTACCTTATTAATTTGCTGCTTTTCCAAAAAAAAACACCGTAAAAATACACTCATTGCAATACAACCGGCACTGCCAGTTGTCAATCGTTTCCGATGAGCCAACTCTGAGTTTTGCGACGCAACCGTACCGGAATCTTTTGAATTGTTTACGTTTTTCCTGTGGAAAGAGGCCCACTAATTTGCCGGCGCGTTACTCCCTCATAAGGGAAATTGTATTACCAACTCGTAAATAGTGAAAGATATAGTTTTCTGTTGAAGGAGTATCAACAAATCAACCTCCGCGCCTCACCCTCACCATCATGAGCAAGAAGGATTCGGAGAACGTTTGCTTCTGGTTGCCGAACCAAACCATCGGCAGGATGGACGTACTGACGCCACACAAAATGATGGCTGTGTTTCTCATCCAGGAGTACTTGCGGTTAAAGAAACCGGTCACCGATCCTGCCACCCGTGAACAACCGACACCTCAACCGGTCGAGCTAAGTGCCGGCGATCGGAAACGTTTCTGCATGCTGCTGCTGAACCTGATCCAGTATCCCGACCTGGCGTACAAGGATCTGTACGGTTTGCTGGTATCGCCCGTGTACGGGCTGCACCCGGTGCATCTGGAAGAGTTTAATAAGCTGATGAACCTGCTGAAAACCGTCGGTATCGACGTGTTGTTCGATCTGTACAACGAAATCGATAAGCTCATCATGGACAACAACGCCAGCTTCCAGATCGGTATCGTCGGGCTGTACCTGCGCAAGGTGTTCGTCACGATGGATCGCATGAGCTTTCATGAGATGAAGGACCTGTACCTGGCCACGATTGCGTACTACGAAAAGGGCATTGAAGCGATGCAGCTTGAACCGAGCGCAATCGCGAGCTACAACTGTGACAGCTTCATGCTGGCGCAGAACAAGTACATTCCGATCGAACCCTCCGACCACGGGCATCTCGCGGCCAAGTGGTCCGTCAAGCAGTCGGAGCTGTTCATCGCCCAGCAGAGCGCACTGCTGCGGGACAACGAGATGAAAGCGCTTCCACCGCGTGACCTACAGCGGCGGCTGAACGAAATCATACGCGATCGGCCGCACTGCTCGCAGGCCTACTTCCTCAGCTACATGAACTATGTGCGTGTGCGTGATTTCAACAGTGCGCTGAACGCGCTGCACCGCGCATTCGATCGCACACCGTCCGGGAATACGGCTTCCAGCGTAACTGCACCGGCCACGAACGAAAACAAGGAGTACCAGTACGCGAGCCTTAATCTAGCGATCCTGCACGCCGAGTTCGGGCACAAAAAGCAAGCACTGAAGTGTTTGCGCGAATGCATTACTCTAGCACAGGAGTACGGTGACAGCAACTGTCTGCAGTTGGCGCACTGCTGGCTGGCGCACCTCGAAAACCGGCTCATTCCGCTTCCAAGTGCACGTACCACCAGCTCCAACCTGTTTCACGCCACCTGCCTGCGCATGCTGTCGTTCATGCGTCGCACGGGCGTCAACCATAACCTACCGGCCTCGCTGTTCTTCATGCTCACCGGTATCGATCTTGCTGCCGGGCAGCGTTCGATGATGGATCTGATAGCGACGACCGTTGCACAACGGGTCGCTCTCTGGACGGTGTACGGTAGATACGAGCAGGGGTCCATGTGCGCACAGATCCTGCTAAACGTCAATCTCAAGTCGCTCGATCTGACGTACAACGGGAACGGCATCTGCCAAATGCTCTGCACGGTGATCGTACGGCTGGCGTACATGGGTGAGTTTGGCCACGCGCTCGTGGTGCTACAGCAAACCGCGGCACGGTTTCCGCGCTATCCTGGATCGCACGATTGGCTACTCACCAAGCACTACTTGACCGCGCTGCGGGCAATCTATCGCGGCCGGTTTGAGGAAGCATCCCAGGCAAGCCAAAACCTGCACACATACGATGCCAATCTGTCGTTGCTGCAGATCGCACACGTCGCCATCGCCCGACAGGATCACGTCACTGGTAAGGTGGTACTGGCGGGATTGTTACGAGTGCCCAACCTCGAACCGCTCACAGCGGTCCGTGCCATGATACTGCAAGCGAACATCTACCTCGAGACGCACAATGACCAGGCAATAATCGTGCTGAACAAAGCGCAAGTCCTCGCCCGGAAGCACCATCTCCAGTACGAGAACGCTTTGATCGATCTGCATTTCGGGCAGATGCTGCTGGAACGTATGCGCCAACCGCAGCAAGCGTTCATCTCCGTCAAGGCGGGCCTGGAAACGGTACTGGCGAACGGGCCGATCTATGATCAAGCGCGTGCCCATTTTCTTTTCGCCCGCACCATCATCGCCGCCGAACGGGCGAGCAATCCGCCGAAGCCGAAGGTGCTGGAACTGGTACGGCAGCTGGCCCCGTTGCTGGAACGAGCGGTCGAGATGTTCGAGAAGCTCGAGTGCTACGTGAAAGCGAAGGACGTGTGGTTGTTCCTGGCCCACACGTACCACGAGCTCGAGGCGGAAGACGAACGGAACCACTACGCCTACCAGTACCAGGTGCTGGACGAGCAATTCCACACCCCGCGCCAGTACTCGAAAGTGTTTCTGTAGAGAGAATATTACCTTCGGTGAGACGCGCACACTCGTCACCCCGTACCGGTGGCCGAGCAGGGGCGAGAATGGTTCCTCCTGAAAGCCACGGCCGACCAACCAACGCCATACGCGCACCGTTTTATCACTGCAAATAGAGAGCGACGGAGAGAGAGAGAGAGAGAGAGAGAGAAAATGGAAAATACCATAAATGAAATCCATTAGTCTCGATTCCTTCCTGCCCCGGGTGGGCGGATGACTATCGTGTCGCAAACATCGGTGCTAATGAATCTCTCCCTTGCCGCGTGCCGTATGCAACCGTTCCATTTATTTATTGTCGATAAAAGGATTCACACACGTGTAGAGACAATGTTTTTTTCCCCCTAACGGCAACCTAGAGACCTGGGTGATACTGAATTAGCTGGCTGAATGAGCTATGAACTTACTATTAAATGATAAACTGTTGATATATGTTTATGTTTTCTTTCTGCAATAAAGAATAAAGCTTTTGAAATAATCTACCGTGTTTTGATGTTTGTTCATGTTTCATCCACTTCTTTCCTGCTCGTTACTGCTGTTGGCAGTGAACGAAGAAGGAATTTACGATAACTTTTATGAGGTTACCGATTTTTTTAAACAATTTTCTGCTGAGGGTTAGGGCCAGCCAGTATATTTTATTTTACATTCATCACTCTCATGATTCTTCTTGCATTATTGAACGCACTCGTTGGTTATTTGAATCCAACCGTAACCCTTTTGGCGTACCTTTCTGTTTGGTTAATGAAATGGAAACACCTGATTGGCAATTTCTCGCCCGAGTGGCGGGAAAAATGGCAAAAATATCGATTGCACGTGCGAAGCCGCTGGCAAAGGGACCGAGCGAGCGGCACGAACAAAAAAGGATGAATAATTAAGTTGAACCGGTGCGGATGGTGATGAGAAGCGATCGATCCTCGCGCATGGTGGTGCATGCGTTTGGCCAATGATGATGGGCACATGCATACGATTGGAGCATTCATTAGCGAACCGGCGTTGCGGGGGCAGTGATGACAAAAATAATTGCATTCTAACGTATCGACGTGGATCGATGCCGGTGGCTTACCTTGACCCTGTAACCAGCAGTGCATTGCCGTAGAAATCCAGCGACGTCACGTCGCTCGTGTGAGCGATTAATTTTTGCAGAATGGTCGTCTTCATGGCGCACATTGCGAAAAAGCCTACGGGGTCGGGGATGCTTCTACTGATTGCTTCCACCGGTGGTCACAAGACAAAATGTTGGCAATTGAACGGCGTTTTTCCCCGTTCGGTATCTTATCGCAACTACACGCGAGATGCGTCACATAGCCCACTCGAAGCAAAACGGTACACTAATTTACACGAAACACCACGGGGAGTTAACACGGCCCAGAACCCTCGGACGAACGCTACGAACATCCGGCTAGGACAAGCACGCGACCGGATCTGTTGTTCATCCCTTTTTCCATCCACTGCAGGGACGGTTTTGTTTTGATCAGTAATATTACCGCACACACCAACACCAGCACGAACTTAGTAGCCCGCGCCTTATCTCAGCGTCTGGGGTGGGGACCTGGAATGAGTGTTTGCTGCACGTAGTTGGGAGCGCATTAATCATCTCCGAGAGGGGTTCATAACACGCACAAACACATACACGCGATGCCGGAAACGATGTGTCAAACACTACATACACTAGCGGGGAAATCTTTGGTGGTTTTAGACACCAACAGGAGTCACCTGTTGTTGGTGTCCTTTAAGTTTTCATTTACCTACTAATACACACATATGTGTACGTGCGTTAAGGTACTCCTACCAACACAATCGTACTTTTACTAAAGAGCAGGGTAAATGAATTCAAATCGAAGCATGCGCTGTTCGGATTGTTTTCGCTAAACCGCCCGGTGTACGAGCAGGCTCTGAAGGATAGAGGCAATTCGCACTTCAACTAAAGTGTGTAGTGTATCGCATTATATTCCCAAATTGATAATTTTTTCCGTGTCGTCCGCCGATATCAGTCGATTAATTTGCGTGTTTTTATTTCATCAAGCCACCGCGCACAACTAGAGCGAAGGGAGTCTTCTTAAGTGTGAGTGACGATGTGCGCTTACGATGAGCCGTTTTGTTCCGCTCCCGATCCGAACCATCCTGCTCCCCGATTAAGGCGTTAATCGTTTCGGGTCACGCGGGAACATGGACGTTTTGCGGATATTATCCAGTCCAAGGTAGAGCATGACCACGCGCTCCATGCCGATGCCACCACCGGCGTGCGGCGGACACCCGTACCGGAATGCGTCGATGTACGCGGCAATCTTCGACAGATCGATCGCGTGCAGCTTCGCCCGCTCGATCAGATAGTCCGGGTCGTGTATTCGCTGCGCGCCGGACAGAATCTCCTCCCCGCGCATGAACATGTCGTACGAGTTGGAGTACTTCGGGTTTGCCGGATCGGGCATCGTGTAGAACGGGCGCACCGCCAGCGGGAACTTGTCCAGGATGTAGAAGTCGGTATCGTACTTGGCTTTCACGAGCCGGCCGAGCAGCTTTTCGCTCGGGGTGGAAAGATCCTCTTCATCGTCCATCTGGACGCCCGCCTCACGCAGCATCGCGACGGCTTGTGCGAACTCGAGCTTTAGCGGCGGTTCTAGAAACTTGAACGGTTCCACGTTAAACTGCTGCCCGACGGCGGTTATCTCCTTCGCGTAGCTGTGTGTAGAACCAAGAACAAAGGTGCGTGTTAAAACCATCGGTCCATCCCGCGGGACACACAATCGCGTACTTATCGCGTAATCCCTTGAAGATTTCCGTGAACGTGTTGCCTATCGTGTCGAGCACCTCGTGATAGTGGTACTTAAACGCCATCTCCAAATCCAAGCCTACGAACTCGGTCAAGTGTCGGTGGGTGTTGGAATCTTCCGCTCGGAAAACCGCACCGACCGTAAACACCTTGTCGAAGTCGGCCGCAATGGCCATCTGTTTGTACAGCTGGGGTGATTGTGCCAGGTACGCGGAATCTGTAACAAACCAAAAGTGTCCGCGGTTATTCATTGCAACATGATAAACCAAAACAAAAACACGCACACACACACACCTTTGAAATAGCTAACCGTAAACACGTTCGCACCACCCTCACTGGCCGCGGAAATGATTTTCGGTGTGTGGATTTCCGTGAAACCCCGTGCAGTTAGCACATCGCGGAACAGCTTGCAGACGCCCGCCTCCAGCCGGAAGATGGCCTGATTGGCCGGTGTGCGCAGATCCAGCACACGGTTATCGAGGCGCGTGTCTTGGTTGACGCGAATCTGTAGCGCTTCCGGGTCGTTTGATTTTTCCGGACGCGATGCGTCCTCGATCTGCAGCGGCAATTGAGCCTTTGCCGCCGACAGCAGGAACAGGTCCAGTACGTGCAGCTCGAGCGTCTGCTCCGTGCATGATTCGATCCGCTGCTCGACCGGTATCACCAGCGCCTTCAGATCGATAATGCTTTCGCGCGGGATGCTGCCGGAAAACTTCACCATCTGCTTGGAGACGCGCTCGTTCACGGCGAGCAGACACTGGACGGTGCTGCTCTGTTGTCGCAGAACCAGAAAGCACTGTTTTCCCTTGCAGCGGGACGTGTGGACACGGCCCCGCACCCATACCTGCGCTTCCTTCGGGCAGCCCGAGAGCTCGGAAACGTTGACGAACGTTCGATCGGCATGTTTTTCGCGGCTCTGGATCATTTGCATCGGCCCGTACCTGCCATCGGAATGGTCAACGCCACCGTCGGCACCGGTGTCGTCAGCGTTCGCACCACCAGCACCGGACGCAGCCGCAGCAGCTGCCTTGTGTTCGGCTTTCTAAGGCGAAAAAGTGAGAGCAAAAAACATGAAAACAAACCATCATGCATCATATCTGAATGACGCAAGAAATTGCATCATTCCAGCCGGTAATTAAAAATATAATAAAATATGTACTTAAAAGTACTCCAACAGCGCGGAACTATTGGAAAGGAGCCAAAAAATATAGCATTACTCACCTTGGCAGCCTTCACCGCATCTTTGGCAGCTTTTTTCGCAGCCTTCTTCGACGTTTCCTCTGCACCGTTCCCCACCGGTTCCTCCTTGATCGTCTCAGTAACCATGCTTTAAGCGGCACAGGTGATCTCCACCGTCTTCCTTGAGCAAGAAGAGCGCAAAAAACGAAACACACACACACAGTGATCAATTAGAGGAAGTACGCGAATAGAACGCACCCGGATCCGTCTAAATCTGGCTTGCATAACGGATGCGGTAGGATGATGCGGCGGAAGGCACAAACCACATATATGCATGATAAGGCACCACTTTAAGTTGCCACGCATGCCGTGTTGGGCTTATCGTTGAACAGCGAGTCATCAATGTCGGTACCAGTTACCCGGGGAAAAAGCATTGATATCTCTTGCACTTCGAAATTACCCGGCATTCTTCCTACGCAACCTCGTGGGCATTTCTCGTAATAGTAGGCCCGCTGCGTAAATTCATATGCCGCAAAACGACATAACTTACCAGCTTATGATGCAGTATAGTTAATTCCTAGTCCAACCAGGAGCTCGGATGAGGATCGGATTATCAATTCCGATTCCTTTGTTTAAACTTATCGTAATAATTTTAATTTCGCTTCGAGGCACGGCAGACGTGCGGTTCCGCGTGGCATGAAGGTTTAAAAAAACTATGAAAAAAAACAAATGTACACAAAAAAAGTGACAACTTGCTCGAAGTGCGAATCAAGGTGAATAGATTGCCTTTTCACCATAGATAGACCTTGGTAGGTACTGTAGCGGCTGGAATAAGCGATTTTCGAATTTACCATTTTTGACAGTTCATGTCTGTTGCTGTTGTTAATGTTCTAGAGAAAAAAAAACACAAACAAAAAATATATCGGGAAGGGAGGACGTGCTCGCGCTGTGCTGTTGGAGCATAAAATTGTTTAAGTTCGTATTTATCACAAAGTGAGCACCATAGTATTTTTTCCTGGGTCGGAATCAATCGGGATCCACCGTTGGATCACATCGAGCTTCCAGCAGTCTCCGAAAACGTGCCTGTTTGTTACACGTAAAGGTATTGCATGTGTGTTCTATTCTCGTATTTCCTAGATTTTACCTTTAAATCTTACCTCCATCGCGTGTGTTCCGTTCAATGATACCGTGCAAGGTGGTGGGTGAAGAAAATGTTCTATACCAAAGGCTCCTTAAAAGGAAATCCGTTCCGTCCGTCGGTTGATCCGAGGAGGCGGGGGCGGTTGTCGTTAGTGCTGTTCCGTGAAATTTGTTACCGAGAGTGAAGAAAATCTGTGTACTCATGTTCAAGAAGTGGTATGATCCGTTTCCAGGAAGAAGCAAATCAAGGCGTAAAAGAAACGTGTGATAGAAAAATCTCCGAATGCTCACACGTCCCGCGATAGCTGCTGCTGTGCGAAACGCGAGAACTTAAATAACAAAGAAGAGAAAAAAACAATTTTCTCGCGGAACGGAATGATCTCATCTCACCGCTTCATCGCGCCCGCGAGTCTGAGCGCCTTTTTTCTTTTTCTTCTTTGTGCTGGTAATGCTTTGAGCATTCTGTTTTGTTCATTTCGTGAATGATCTTGTGTAAAAAAATACAGTTATCATAAGTTACCCGCACTCAACTGATTCGATTTGCCTATCAAAGTGTGATTTTCTGGTGAAGTGAGCTAATCCTCTCATCATCCCACCAAAGGTGAACCGTGAGATGAAGTTCGCGATCGTCGCATCTCCTCCGTCCAGATCAGCTTAAAAGTGCAACAAAATCTACTGCAACATCTCGTGCTTAATCTCATCGGTGTATGCGAGTTCGTGTGTGTGTGTGTTTGTGAATCAAAAGTTCGCCAAAAAATTAAAAAGAAAAAACAACCTTCGGCTCCCCACGGAATGTATAATTATCGATGACGGAATGTGGAGCAGCAATTGAACCGTCGACTGCAATTGTTTACCGAGCCGCGTTTCTTTGTTTTTTTTTCTCTGTGGAGCTGATTCTTTAAAAGGATATGATCTCAACGGGCAAGCATGCTCGCGATGGGGGCGGGTGATTTCGAGAGAAAGTGGCTAGCACACCGGACCCGGACACAGGACGATTCGATACGGTGCTTATATAACGCGTTTGGAAGCGTACCGGCAAATGCAAAGAACACACATGCATGGATCGGAAACGAAGCAATCGGGCGTAAAATAAGCTCCCGACACACACACCTTTGCCGTGGTTGGGTGGAAGTTGATAAGGAACACGGAAAGGTTTAGTCACCGGAGACGTCCGGTGGAGTTAGCATTGCTTTCGACAAACACGAAGAAAAGATAAAGCGATAGTGCGAAACACACCGCAATGTCGAAATGTCTCACCTTTCACGGTATGTTCATACCTGTGTAGGTTCAGCTTTATTTACCAAAATGCGATTGGCTGGAATTCTTGGATCGGAATGTTCTGTCGATTCCACGAAGAATAAACTGATAACTTTCCTTATTTGTCTAAGTGCAAGCCACAATACGCCGGATATGAATAAAGCTTTAATATTTGTGATTGTTCTCTTGATAATTTTATAGTATGAAGCTTGCGATTTTCGTAATGGACGGAAATCGTTCAAGATATTTATCTTGAGTGATTAATACACCATGCAAATATTATTTCAAACATTATGAATTGGCTTTCTATCCAGACAATAGTCAGCCACAGCCACAGATTTTTTTTATATTCTAGAAATTATTGATGAATTCGTAAATGCTTTTATGAATAAAGTAGGCCACCAGTAGGCCTGGAAAACACCAGTAGGCCTGGTGAGAGTAGTTGAAAGAAGATTTCAAGACGCTGAGCCTAATTGAATTAAAATGATTATGATTTAATCAACTTTAAGAGCCAATTACATCTTCCTTTCGAATAATTTGCATCATATGTATGGCTTTGAACAAAAAAAAAACAATTCTTATACCACAAAGTACTGCTGCTTGTTACGGAACCTAACGGACGGAACACATGTTTTTTTTTGTAGTTGTTTCCCCGCCTACTGCAGAGGTGTTTGTTTGCACATCGTAATCAGAATGATTCATTTTGCGTCTGCCCTGCGAGCCCATGGCCTGCTAATACAGATGGTTGGTTGGTGGTGTAGTACTTTGCTACATCATTTTCTCTAACCTCGTCCCTCCCCTCGCCACCATGCGCGGTCTGCGTTAGCGTCTTCTAATAATAGCCAGCACTTTCGCTAGTGAGTACTGGATCTAATTAGGAGTGTTTCGCATGATTCGTAACGAAGCAGGACGAGGTGGGTGTATGGATTATTCATACAAACTTCGCCGAGGTGAATTTACCACCGGGTGCTCTGCAAAGTAGACGGTATGCTTGGGAGTGGTTAAGATATTTGTAAAAAAAAAACACAAAAATTAACCGCTGCACACGATCCAACTCCTCAAAATTTTCTCTCCACACATGTGTGTAGGGGTTCTCCGTGAAATCGCGTTCCCCGTGCTCGGTGGAAAGGGAGGAAAAGCTGGCCTTTGGTGTGTCAAAACTGTTTGAGTAACCTTCAGAAATAAAACCGAAACAAAACACGGGCGCATAAATAGCGACCGGGCACACGCACGCACACGGCACGCGGTCACATAAACAATATTGTGGCCGCGCTTTTACGCGCCTTCCTCCACCGCCGTTTGCTCCGAAACCTGCTTGCCGAGGGGCAACCGCTCCAAAGGTCTCTCGTTAGTGGCAAGTTTGCATTATTTGTTCTTGTTTTTCCTTCCTCTTCTAAAGACGTTTTGGTGGGTTTTTGTTTTTCTTCCGCCGTTCCCGCTCGTTGGCTTCTAGTTCTTGGTTTTTCTATTAATAAAACACACCGCAAGAGAATGGCCTCCATATCAACCGGGCCGGGCGGTCTCACCTGTGCGCGCCACCCACACGCCAACGTCTGGTTGGTCCATTTTAAAATCGGATCCTTGGAACAAAATGGACCCGCGCGAGACGAAGCATAAACACGGTGACAATGAATGGTCGGTCCCGCACAAGGTTCGCGCCCACGTGCTGATGTGATGGATAAATATCATTAACTTATCACCGCTTGCGATCCGCTCAATCTCGGATCTCGACTCGGACTTTCAGCATTTTTTTTCAGTTTCTGAATTGAGCTGAGCAAACAGCGCGTGAGGGCGAATTGTTTTGCTCAGATGTCAGTGATCTCTTTTTTTTTTAATTTGCTTTGCTTCGGAGCCAACTCGTTAAACGATCGACCGAAACGATCTCGGCTGGCGACCGAAGGATATTACGTCAGAATGTCGGTGGCGTCAGTGGTAGCATGAGCGCAAAAAGCCGCCAGCTGAGCTGTACCTTGAGTCATATCAGTCTCATTTTCATCGCCTTTTGGTGACGTTTGCTAACGACGCTGCTGGTGCCGCACCGCGCACATGTTTCTACCGGTGCTGGGCCGTCCAAACCCTTAACGCACCAAGGCGTCGTCACGACGGGAAGGCTGACGCACCGATCAAGAATGACCCATGACCATAAAGGCAACCGAAGCTCCAGAAACGGAACTGCTGACGTCGCGACACGAATGGTGGTTGTTTGGTCGGAAGGGGAGAGGGTCTGCGGCGAGTTGCAGTGTGTGTGAGTGTGTGCTCAATGTCAAGTGCATAAGCGTCTCCTGCGACCAACGAACCCCTGCCCTGTCATTGGGGAGGTTGGTTGTTGTTGTTCGTCTTGCACGCCCTACACCACCCCCTCCCACCAAACATCCGGTCCGATCTGAAACACCTTTCGGCTTTCGCTGCTGCAGGTAAAATGAGGACGGCTTGGAAGTTTTTGTTTTGTTTTTTTGCTTGTTCCTTGGAAGTTGCCCCCCCCCCCCCCCCCCAAGCAATCGTGGTGGATGTCGTCTCAAGGGCTCACCGCAGAGTTCAACAGGGCCAATGTCGGCGAGAGAGGGCGTTAATTTATTCCAGAACTTAGCCTCCTCGAAACACACCATCGTGTGGTACCAGAAGCACTTGGTCCTGCTGTAGGGGTGGGTGATATATTGTTTAGAATATACGTTGTGAAGGTTGAAGGCAGCGTCCGCAATGAGTGTTTAAGCACATGACGTTTTCCGTTTCATATGATGTGGAACGAAGATATCGCATCAAGATCGAAGGCGCGTTTAATCAAATAAATCACTGTAAGGAAGGTTCGTGCTAATGACACAAGAGTAAAAAATCAGTGCTGAGGTTAGCTCTAGGTGCCTTCGTTTTTTTTTGTAAACATAGCCTACTTTGAAATATGACGCTCTCAAACATCTATTCATCTTAGCTGTCGTGAAATGACATTTGATGTCCGAATCCTATTACACGAAGTCTCCCTAAGTCGGAGATATTACGCTAAGTAAAAATTGGGGATCTCCATGCGATTCTTAGTTCAAAGGCGTTTATATGAGGCATCAATATTCATCCAATGCGATAGTGCCCTCAATCTTCTCTGCTGCATGAGTCTTCGTGAATCCATCGGCAATCCATTTTACAACCAGTACATTCTGATCGATGAAGACATTTGATGTCCAGATGTTGTCAGGCTACCGAGGTTTTATGCATGCAAAGTTTACAAAACAGACAAGGCCCAATATTAGTGGCCTCGAGAGGGATTCTGTTCGTGTTTTGACATGTGCGATGGGTGGTGCTTACGATTATAACGGCATGCTCCAATCGTACCTTTCATTCGCCCCCTACATGGTCAAACGACAGCTCCCTAGCTTCAAAGGCTTCTTGAATGTCAAAATGGTCTATATTTTATTAATATAATGCTTTTATATTTTAATAGGAAAACTTCACCAATTTGTTCAAGAACTAGACCTAGTCTCTAGGAAGTAAGAATTTTAAGCAAACAACTTTTAGAAAAGTAGGCAGACATTAGAAAAAACTGAAGCTTAATTGAAAATATATTCTAAAAAAAACACACACACACACACACATAACACATAATTCAATCTGAAGTTTTAATGAAATTGGTGCTTCCCTAATATCTTGATCCCTCCTTATTCTTATATATATATATATTTTTTTTTTGCCACAATTCCGCCCATTGTAACATAAATCGTTCCCCCATATCCATATGGTTCCTCGTCGTGTGTGTGTCAAATCACGTGGGCGTGGTTCGGTGATGCGGTCTGGGGACGCGTGTCGGTCCATTTTCGGTGTTTGGGACGCTTTTCTGCTGCCGGTGCCGCGTCGTCGTGTGGGCAGGCGCCACCACGGACGAGAAGCAGGCGCAAAAAAGTGAACTAGAGCGTATCGACAAGATCAATCAAAACACATGGGCGGCACAGGAAGCCGTCTCGATCATCCACACCACACCGGCAGCTGGAACGGACCGATCATGGCCTTCGTTAGAATCTTCGTTGCGCGTTCATTCGATTATCGCTTAAGAATTTGTTCGTTTCTTCCCATTTCCAGATCGCGAACGCGTGGGCCACCATCGAGGACGGCTTCTTCCGGTTGAATGGTTCCGGCGGCATAGCGCAGCAGTAACGCAGCGGGGAGTTGTAAATTGAATTCGTTCGCCGCTCGATCTGGGCGCAAACGCACTACTGCGAGTCAGCCGATCTGCAATTGCATCATCACCGAACTACCACCAGCAGCAGGAGCAGCAATCACATCAAAATGCCCGTCTTTCACACGAAAACCATCGAGAGCATCTTGGAGCCGGTGGCCCAGCAGGTATGCACCGAACGTGGACGAAGTAGCAGGAACTGAACATGGCATTTAGGTTGATCGTTATTTTTATTTACCAACAAACTCCGTAACCAAACACAACCCGGTATGCACCGGATGCACGATGTCCGGAGTGAAATGCGTTGCTTTGGGTCGACTCGGACGTTTGCTCAAGTGACGACCCGTCGGCGCATTATGCTGCGGGTGGAGCGTGGATTATGTGAAGGAATTTAATTTTAGCGCAGCCTAGCTGCTCGACTGACGGCGTCAACTGCTCTGATGATGGACAGACGACGTTGCTGCTTGATGGAATTACGTTCGATTCGAACGCGTGATTCAGATCGTTCATGCCGATACACGGTAACCGCCGGGTCCGGTGCGGTGGTCGATCGGTCCGCCCGTAATGGGTACAAAGTTTCTCGTAGCATTCGAGGACGCGCCCTTCGGTTCGGTGTGTTGAGACCCGGGACTCTGGGAGTGTCCAATTTCACGCGTATTGCGGGTGCGGTGGCGGTTGTTGCCTGCGATGCTCCACTGTATGTGTGTTTTGCCAAAAATAAACCATGAATCACACGCCAACCGAGCCAACGATACTTCCAACTGCCCCCGGCCCGAGCCGATGATCTGCTGCTCGCCGCTGCTACTACGAGAAACATTTTTGAAAACAAAAAAAAAAGAACCTGGGAAAAACAGATTGTTGAGCAGCGACCGGAGGGTTGTGCGGTTTCTACCAGCTAAATGAGTTGCTCTTGGTGTTGTGTGGCGTCTTCTGGATGGTGGCCGGTAGACGAGAAACCGCAATCGAGCGGAGGAACCGTTGCACGTTGCGATTGCATGTCAGCGCCTGGTTGGATGCGGTTTTCCGGTTTTACGATGCCCCCTTTTTTATTGCCCATTAACGAGACAACGTTAGTCTTGTGTGTACGTACGCTTGACGCTTGTTTCTGGCGCTTTACGACGGCAGAATCCACCTGACGTGCGGGATGAGAACGTGTGAGGGAACAGGAGAGCGGAAAATCTAACTTCATGAATCTGATGAAGCCCTTTTTACGCGCGTGTGGGAGTTATTTTAGCTCCGTATGTTTTGAAGGACAATGGAAGAGCCGATTTGAAAAACGACTTTGAAAAACGAAATAAGACTTAAACTTTAAAATTCTTTCAAACCATCTAATTGGTTGTTAGTTAGATGGCCAGAGTTACCTCACAAAGTAGACTATGGATTCTAAACAATTGCTACAAAATTCCTTCAGAAGCAAGACTTCCCAATGTAGGCTAAGATATTTGCAAATTTTTGACAGCTGCTATTTTGACGATTCCCAAGCGCCATTTTTGTCTACTATAAACTGAAACTATCAACAAAAATTTGCTCGCCCATCTTCCAAGATGCTCTCGGGCTCTATCCCTCAGCCGATTGTGTTGGTGTTTTTGCATTGCCCGCCACATTGAGTGATTAATGGGAGTTAAATTGAACACAATCAACTTTCATCCATCGAAGGGCGAGCGTGCGTGCATGTTTTGTTCACTTAGGGCTGTGCATCGAAAATGAGTCAGTAAAATTGTTTCGGTGGTCAAGTGTGCCAAACGGTGGTGACGCCGAATGCTAATGGACTAGCGGAAAATCCGAAACACGTTCGGATAGGTTTAATCGGAAATGGGGACGAATATTGATCGATGCTAACTTGCCCCTTTTCCTTCCTCGGCGTTGACGTTCAACGGCCAAAGGTAGGATACGACAATTTGGCATCGTTTCAGCGATAAAAAGAACGCGCGGGCGTTTGGATGGTTTGGGAAGCTCTGGGGGACCATTTTTCACCGCGTTGCCTCCTCTGTTGGCCGCCGTCCAACCGTCTGAGGTTATTAAATACGAAAAGGGTCATTTTGAAAATAAATCATTCGGATATTTAAAAAAAACCTCTCTCTTGTGTTGTGCAATCGTGCACGAGCAGAAACGTGTGGAACGTGTGTCTAAGGCATGAGATTGTAGCGTGTGAACGAACCGGGAGAGATACCCGCGAAAAAATATACCCGCGATTAACAAACAGTAGGTTCCAAAGCACTTACGCCGATAATGCGGATGGCTACTGGAATTCCAATAAACTTCTCTCTCTTTCTCTCCGTCTCTCACTAACGTTTCCTCGTAGGTCTCCCGGTTGGTGATACTGCACGAAGAGGCGGAAGATGGCAACGCGATGCCGGATCTCGAGCGTCCAGTGCAGGCGGTCTCACTGGCGGTCACGAACCTGGTGCGGGTCGGACACGAAACCATACAGCACTCGGACGACGACATCCTCAAGCAGGACATGCCGTCATCGCTAACGCGCGTTGAAACAGCCGCCCAGCTGCTTGAGGAAGCATCACTCATGCTCCGTTCCGATCCATTCTCCGGTCCGGCCCGCAAGAAGCTGATCGAGGGATCGCGCGGCATCCTGCAAGGCACCTCCTCACTGTTGCTCTGCTTCGACGAGTCCGAGGTGCGCAAGATCGTGCGCGAGTGTAAGCGCGTGCTTGACTATCTCGCCGTGTCGGAGGTGATCGACTCGATGGAGGATCTTGTGCAGTTCCTGAAGGATCTGTCGCCGTGTCTGAGCAAGGTGACGCATCAGGTGAGCGCTCGTGAGAAAGAATTAACGCACCAGGTGCACAGCGAGATCCTCGTGCGCTGTCTCGAACAGCTGAAGATCCTCGCACCGATACTGATCTGCAGCATGAAGGTGTACATCTTGATCGCGGAGCAGAGCGGCAAGGGTTCGGAGGAGGCGGCCGAAAACCGGAACTATCTAGCGTCGCGCATGAGCGAGGAACTGCAGGAGATCATTCGCGTGCTGCAACTCACGACGTACGACGAGGACCAGAGCGAGCTGGACAATCTGACCGTGCTGAAGAAGATTCACAACGCGATCAACAACAAGCTCGAGGCGGCCAACGAGTGGTTGCGCAATCCGTACGCGCTGCGCGGCGGCGTTGGCGAGAAGGCGCTTCGGCAGATCGTCGAAAACGGGCTGAAGGTGGCCGACCGGTGCCTGCCGCAGGATTCGCACATCCTGCGCAAGCTCGGGGGCGACATTACCGCCATGGCGAACACGCTGTGCGATTTGCGTCAGGACGGAAAGGGGACGACCCCGCACGCGGACCACATCGCGCGCGATATCCGCGACAAGCTCGGCAATCTGGAGCAATCGGTGCTGAACGCTATCATGGGCGTGGACAAGGCGGGTCTGCAGCAGACGGCGCACACGGTGCAGGGCCGGCTGGAGCAGGCTTGCCGGTGGCTGCAGAATCCGACGCGTGACGATCGTGGGCTGGGCGTGCGGGCGATTGCCCTCATCGTGGACGAGGGACGCCGCGTCGCGGACGGGCTCGGTGGACACCAGAAGTCGGAGATGGCCCAGCTGTGCGACGAGGTGGAGCAGCTGGCACACGATTTCTCGCAGATGTGCGCTAACGGGTTGGGCCACACGCCCCAGGCGCAGGAGCTGGCGCGCCGGTTGAACGAGAAGCTGCACGGGCTGAAGAAGCAGATTCAGGATGCGGTGGTGAACCGCGTCGTGGAGGACTTTATCGACATCTCAACGCCGCTGAAGCAGTTCATGGAGGCGGTGGCGCAGCCGGAGGGAACGCCGGGTCGGGAGCAGAACTTCAACCAGAAGTCGACGCGCCTGCAGGCGTTCAGTGATCGAGCGTCGAAGACGGGCCGCATGGTGGCGGCTGGAGGATCGGGTGGTAATAAGAAGTTGGCGGAGGGTTTACTCGCGTCGGCCAACCAGATCGACAGCCTGACGCCGCAGCTCGTGTCGGCGGGACGGATCCGGATGAACTATCCGACGAGCAAGGCGGCGGAAGAGCATCTGAACAACCTGAAGCAACAGTACGCCGACACGATGCTGCGGATGCGTACGCTCTGCGATCAAGCGACCGATCCGGCCGATTTCATCGAAGCGTCCGAGAAGCAGATGCAGAAGCATTCGTTCCTGTGTGACGATGCGATCCGCTCGCGGCAACCGCAGAAGATGGTGGACAATACGTCGAGCGAGGCTCGGCTCGCTAACCGGGTGCTGCTGGTCGCTAAGCAGGAAGCGGACAACTCGGAAGATCCGGAGTACATCGGTCGACTGAACGGTGCGTCGGATCAGCTGCAGGCTTCGATCTCGCCGATGGTGCAGGAGGCGAAGAACGTTTCCACCAACATAAACGATCCGATTGCAGCGTCCAACTGGCGCGAAGCGAACCGAGCGTTGCTGCAGAGCGTGCGGAACGTGCGCGGGGCAGTAACGCACGCCCCGACCGTACCGGAAATGCCCGATCTCAGGCAGCTGCATCTCGGGCCGTCGGCGAACGAAGTCGTGCCGCCGCCGCGTCCACCGCTGCCACGCGAAAACATGCCCCCGATGCGTCCACCACCGCCGGCCGTGGCGGAAACCGACGACGAGGACGACGTGTTCCAGGCGGGCAGTATGCCGCACGCGAACCAGCCGATTCTGATGGCGGCCCACGGGCTCCACCAGGAGGTGCGCCAGTGGTCGTCGAAGGATAACGAGATTATTGCGGCGGCCAAGCGTATGGCGGTGCTGATGGCCCGATTGTCGGAGCTGGTGCGCGCCGATTCGAAGGGAAGCAAGCGGGAGCTGATCGCGACCGCGAAACAGATTGCGGAAGCGTCCGAGGACGTGACGCGGTTGGCGAAGCAGCTGGCGCGTCAATGCACGGACAAGCGCATCCGGACGAACCTGCTGCAGGTTTGCGAGCGCATTCCGACGATCGGCACGCAGTTGAAGATCCTGTCGACGGTGAAGGCGACGATGCTGGGTGCGCAGGGTTCGGAGGAGGATCGGGAGGCCACGGAGATGCTGGTGGGCAACGCGCAGAACCTGATGCAGAGTGTAAGTGACGGCCGAGTGCTTAAGGAACACCGAACCGAAGGTTGTTCTAATAACGATTCATCTTTCCCATTTGTTATAGGTGAAGGAAACGGTTCGGGCAGCGGAGGGTGCCAGCATCAAGATCCGTTCGGATCAAACCAACCAACGGCTACGCTGGGTACGTCGACAGCCCTGGTACCAGTACTAAGCGGGCGTTGCGTTCTCCCTTCCCCTCACTTTCCATCACAGTCTAGCTCAAGACCTCCACCACCCACCTCGTTTCCTTTCGCTGTCCTGTGCCGTGGTTGCTCCCTTTTTGTCTCTCACTATGTGAAACCGTGTTCTTTATTACTAATTGTGTCTTCCATGATTGTGTTTATGACCCATTCGTTTTGTCCACTTAACCGTGCTCTAAGTACTACAAACGCTGGACGAGCGTACGAATCTTGTTTCGTTGCTAAAAGCTACAACGTTGCCCACAGAAGGTAAGCACAATCGGATCCGTTTTTTTTTCTTACCACAAGAGGGAAGTTGTCGAGAAAATTGTTGCCAAATAAGTTAAGCGAAAATTGAAAAGATACAATCGTAAAGTGTAATACGCTACTTTTATAGACGAGTTATTGATGTAAACATTTTAACACACAAACAAGAAAAGAAAAACAACTGAGAAGCAATGACCCGCAGGAAGCTTTAATACAAACGCACGTAAGAAATAAACAGAGCAATAACATGCTAAAATATTTGTGGATTGTTAAACACGTAGGCAGGGAAAGAACGAAGGAAAGGACAACGAAACATGAAACGAAGGCCAATATATTTATAGATACGAAAGGTTAAAGAGGAAGTGACAGCAGGTTTATTAATGCGAATGAATTTTAAAACATCCTTAAACGACTTCTCGGAACCCTGTGTCTCTACTTGTTACTTACTGTGTACGGAAAACTGCTTGTTGTAGTAGCCTTTGGAAAATGACAGTGAGAAGCGAATAAGGCAGCAAAATACTCACCGCACACGTGCGACTGTGAACGAAAAATGAAGTGCCGAAGAAGCGACGGAGCGGCCGCGCGTGTTGTGTTAAGCGTTGCTTCAAAAGTACGAAATTAGCAATTGTGACCGTAACCGGTAGGAAGGATGCCGATAGAAAATATTCGGTTTGCCTGGCAAAGGTGAGTGGTGAGATCCTGTTGTTCGAGGTTTTAAATGTTTCTCGGTGGCTCTTTGCTGTAAGGGTAGTAGTGCAATAATGTTTTTGACGTAAGTGAAACTAAAACGAATGAGAATACTAAGCAAGTCCCTCTACAGCAACTCACACGGAGCGTTCTCGCAAGTAACAATCGTTTTTTAAATGTAATTGTCTTTAACTAGCAGATAAGCGTTCTTTGGTAGTGATTAATCGTTAGTTACAGCTTTTATATGAAACAAAAAAAAACAAACAATGACGAGTGTATCCTGTTGTAATATTAACGAACTCCGTTTTGTAATACTGTTTGAAGCGTTTCCATCTGTACGTTAGCATCCGGTCTGCAAAGAACGTGACAAAACGTCTTCTTTCCTTTTTGACAAACACACACACTCACACACCCGTTAACCAATCGATATGATATAGAAAACCTGTGAAAAACCTGATAAAACCTCTCGTTGTGTGCAAACAAAACAAAAAAAAAGCGGCGCTCATTACAATCAACGCATTTTTGTAGATGAATTTAAGCCCGGTCCTACTGACGCAATAGACGTGTAGCTCCCCCCTAAAAAGCCAGAATGTGCTGGCGGCCCGGACATCACTTTACCTTCGTGAAGAACACAAACGGAGGCAAATTAAATGCAAATGTTTACTGCAGCAAGCGGGATTCGCCTTCAAACGCGAGGAAGCGTCACCACAAAGTTATCTCTTAACTGAAAGCAGCAGCACGACGATAGTGCGTCGGATAGAATTGTAACTATTAACAAGTGCCTATTTATTGTTGTACTACTGACGGAACACATAAACACACCACACTTACTTTTGCATTCGATGTTCTCTTTTTCTATGATTGTTTTTTTTAAATTAATTTCTTCGATTTATAGTGAGAAAATATATTTAAAAAATAACTAACTCGTGTTGTGGATGGTTCAATCCGGTTCGTGGAGGAGAAAGAAAAGAAAAATGCAGCTATAGAAAACAAGCAAATATAGGAAGACTTTATTTGATAAGGCACAAGAAGTAACACAGCTTATCCACAGGAATGAAGTCTAAAGGTAAAGGCTCGTTTGGAGGAGATTTTGTTGCACTCCCTGCAACCTTCTTCCCGCGTCGTTGGCTCGTCGAAATATAAATGCATCCGTTGCGTCCGTCCGTTGGTTTTGAACCAACGTTTGGAATGGAATTGGAGGTAGGCACGCGTATGTAAATTGTGTGCATTATTTACTTTTTTTTTGGGAAATTGCTTAAAGTGAAGACGATTGTTCGCTTCACTGCGCTTTAGTAGTCGATCAGCTTCCGGATGCCGGCCAGACACCGGTGCTTGTCGGGAATGTAGAATGGTTCGAACACGTGCGGGAACGGTGTGTCCCAACCGGTCACACGCAGCACGGGTGATTCGAGGTGCAGGAAGCACTCCTCCTGGATGGTGGCGGCTAACTCCGCCCCGAACCCGTTCGTTAGGGGTGCCTCGTGAGCGATCAGCACTCGGCCAGTTTTCTTAACCGACTGAAAATGAAGAAAAAAAGGGGTTTTAATAAATTAAAAAAAAACTATCGATGCTCGAACATTCCGTGCTTACATTGCAAATCGTTTCCTTATCCCAGGGTAGAATCGAAACGAGATCGATCACCTCGCAGCTCACATCCAGCTGCTGCTTGGCCATGGTGGCTACCTCCTGCAGTACATGAATTTGTGTGCCCCAGCCCACGAGCGTTATGTCCGTTCCGGTGCGCAAAATGTCCGCCTTGCCGATGGGAGATTCAAAGGCGGCAACCGGCACCTCCTCTACCGCCGCGCGGTACAGCGTTTTCGGTTCGAACACGATGCACGGATCGTTGTCACGAACGCACGCCAACAGCAGTCCCTTCGCCTTGTTCGGTCCCCGTGGTACAACCACCTTCAGACCGGGCGTGTGCGCAAAGTACGCCTCGGGGCTCTGCGAATGGTAGCAGGCACCGTGGCCGACGGCACCGCACGGTGCGCGGAACGTAAGCGACCCGCAATCGTACAGATTGCCACTGCGGTACCGGTACTTGGCCGCCTCGTTTACGATCTGATCGAACGCCGGAAATATGTAGTCGGCGAATTGCATCTCCGCGATCGCCTTCGCGCCAGTGTTGGCTACGCCGATCGCAAACCCGGCGATGCCCTGCTCACAGAGTGGCGTGTTGAACACACGCTGTTTGCCATACTTCTTTTGCAGGCCCATCGAGCAGCGAAACACGCCACCGAACGCCACGTCCTCACCGAACACGAGCGCTGACTCGTTCTGCTCCAGCGCCAGATCCATCGCTTGGTTGATCGCCTGGAACATGTTCATCTTTTGCGTAGGACCCTCGACCGGAGGTTTCGCGTCCGGCTGATACACGAAATGTGACGAATGGCGCATGATGGTGGGTCCACCGTTTCGGGGTACAAGTCCCATCACACCCGTGGTGGCCACTTTCCGCAGTAAATTCATCTACGAGTTCGGAGCGAGATAGAATCGGGATGAAATTATGTAATGCGTGGCAGCAGGCAGGCCGTAGCTATGGAATGCGCTTCCAGCATAGGATCTTCTTTTGGAGGTACCGTGGGAAAGATCATTACTAAAATCGTTACTTACGTTTGGTGTATGGTGTTTCACTTATGTTAAAGGAGGAACGGCAAGTTAAAAGGAACAATTGGCGGCTGTTCCAGTGGGTGTAAAGTGTGAGTAAAATGTGATGACTTTTGTAAACAACCCGTACTTCTCCTTCCACGGACAGATTTGTTGTGACGTTCGATTTCAAGATTCATACAACCCAACGAGGTTCAGATGTACCGTTTGTCAAATCGACACCAAGGTTTACAGTGTAATACAGACGGGCTCCAGAAAACACAAAGGCAAGAGCTCAGTCCTTTTCGCAGAGTTATTTTTCGTCGGAAAAGTACCGAAAATCGGCCCTTATCCATCAGCAGTGTGAGTGTTGCGTGAAATACGAATAGGAAAGTTTAAGGTGCAGCTGGAGTTTGCTTTCCCGAAGCCTGTGCAAGTGCAGCAAAAAGAAGGGAAAATTTTCCTACCACCTTTCTCCGTGTTGGTACGGAGAATTGCTGCATCATACACATTCCCCGTCGTACAGATTGCGTGAACATTCGAGACAATTTTGACAAACGACGCAGCAACACCAGTGAGCACGGTCGTGTGCGTGCGTGTCGAAAAGGAAATGGAGAAATTCCTCGATTTGTGATCTGAAAACCCGAATCGGTGGTACTATTTAGCAGAGCAGTGTAATGCAAACCATTGTGCGTGTCAAGAAGCAGAGTGCAATAGTGTGCGTTTGTGTGTGTGGTGTGTGTGTGTGGAAGCGACGGGATTGTGGGTTACGTGTAGGGAGGGGGTGATGCAATGTTTTGTTTACGTTTTACCCCCCGCGATTAAGGTAAAGAACGCAGTGCCAAACCACCCACCTCCCTGTTCGCAAATGCCTTTCTCTTTCTCTCACACTCAGTGACTGACACACAACAACCGCTTGCAGCAATTAAAAGAAGAACAGGAACAGACAAGAAAAGTGCACTAGTGTTAGTGTGCGATACAGCGGGGGTGGTGGTGCTTTCAGTTTCTTTGCGCTGCCGTTGGTGTATTGTTGTTGGTGTTGAATGTGTTTCTTCCATTTTTCTCTCCCTGCAACACACATACACAT
>JXWZ01005792.1:0-21255 GCA_000956215.1 Anopheles farauti No. 4 | reverse complement strand
AGACAGTGTTGCTTCTGTCAGAGTTGAATATATGAATAACAAATTATTCAGGACTATTTCCCGATAGTGTCGATAAGCCACGTTTCAAAGGTCAGTTTGCAAAGCTACAAGCAAATAAGAAAAATGTTGTGATGTAAAAAAGACCCACCAGAGGCAGTAACTAAAATGTGGAATAATTCTTAACAAATTACAGTCAAACGGATAGAGTAAAGCTATAGATAGTTGTAGGGGTGCATAAAAGGCGCTTGAAATTAAAACAAGTTTCAAAAAAACCATAGGAAGGAACACTTACAACTGATGAGTCGGATTCTACTGACATTTGGTGCAGCTAAAGTGCTGGTAATGAAGATCCTGGCGGTAGGAATAGTGAGCTGAAAATAACGGTAGTAGTCAGTCCATGAATGTCTCGAACGACTTAAATTTCTCCCTATTTTATCACTGTCTCGCTCACTCCACTGTTCTTGCTGTTATTCTCGTCCTAGCAAGCCACAGTGAAACCCGCAAGGTAGGTCAAGTACAGATGAAAAATACAGCAGAAAATAGATAGTTTTTATTCGTTACGTAGAAGGAATTTTCGTGATCAGAATCACAACTTCCACAAAAATATGTTTATAACGTTATTAATAAAATAATACACTTTTGATCGCAAGTGATGAAATTTCGCAGATGTTTCTATTCAGTTTAACACCAATTCGACTGTTTCACAGTTCCATTCTGCATTAAAACCAAATTAAGGTTAACAAAACACAGTACATAACAACAAACTTCTGAAATAATAAAGGCCTAAATGTATGCACACTTTTTACATCGGAACCAAACACCTAGTTTAATTGAATTTGGAAACGGGTGCGATGTATTTTTAACTTATGAAAGATGACAAGCTTGTGGTGGTACACAAAAAGTGGATTGGAATGTATTTTGAACAAGTTGAACAAACAAGCACGACACAAACAGCTGTCTACTAAAGGACAGCAACGAAACAAAAAATAAACAAGAGTACGAATGCAACATAAACACAGAAAAAGCGCACACAAACACACACATGTTATGGTATCAATATGACTTGCGGTACCTGGCGGATTTACGCGATCGGGATCAGTGTACGTGTAAAAAAATTTCCGTTGTTTCACCTCCAATGATCGTTTATTTAACTTGTTTAATACACACACATACGCTGTTTTAGTATGTCACATTTATATAGTCTGGCATCTGGCGCTGGCAAAACTTTGGTACCCGTTGGACAATCGTTGGTTGGTAATTTATGATTCCAACGATCACCTTGTAAAATGCATACAAAGTCACACACATACACTCATTATGAGCTAAGCACTATCGTTTCTAATTGACACTAGTTGCTAAGTAGGTCCACGAAGTTTCCAAAACAAGGCAACGGAATCAGGATGGTCTACCGATGGTCCCCCGGGTTTCTCTCCAGGCCGGATGTAATAATGCCGGTTAAAGTAGTTTGTGCAATCACTGCTAACTCCTGAGTTCATATTAAATTTCTACTACTAGGTCCATTTTTAGTAGTTCCAAGTATCGTTTGGTTTGGGTTACTAATGTATTGTACTTTAGAGTTTTTATTAATAAAGTATACGATAAAATCTTTCATTTCACATCCTGGAATGGAAAACAGTCTTTTCATTTTATGATTATACAGGTGGTAGGTATGATTATAAGGTGATGATGAAGATGCTACCTTGAGTGACCAGCATATGTTTTCAGCCCATTTGTGACATTAGCTTATTATAAATGCAACTATGATGGAAATGATCAGCAAAGCCAACAACAAACAGTTTACAAAATAGTATATCAGGCATTATAAATCTCAAAATAGTTATGCTTGATAAATATAAAAAAAAACACATTTCTGTTTCAACACAAGAAAAGCGTAGGAACAGGTTTTCGATAGTTGGAAACTATTCTTGCCGTCTTCAGGAGCCCAATGAAAAGTGCAAAAACCCATGTAAGAAACTCAACCGAAAAACCTCGTTGCCATACGATGTGTAAAACTTTACATAAGACAGTTTTGTAATTTTCTAAGTGATTTTGCATCTTACTACTGCAGTACAAATAGGAAAGAGTGTGTACATACAAGCAATAATTTACATATAAGATAACATACATATAAGCGATAATGTAAAGAAATAAACAAGCCAAAAACCGACTTATTACGATTAGTGTGCATTACAATTGATGGAATAATGCAAAAGTGGCCATGTTCCTCGAACTCCTCGAAATGCTCCTCGAAGGTCTTGGTTCTCACAAAACTGAAAAATAAAAGCTGAGACAGATCCAGATCGAGTTGAAACATGGAGGATTTGCTAGAAAAGATGTTTTAATCAATTTTACCACCATCGAAAAATAGAACCTGCTGATCAACAGAAGACTCGAAGCCATGCCACTCCAATTATCATTCGTCACGAATCAAAGCATTCGTTGAAAAATGATACTTTCTGCTGTACTATCTAATCCAAATAGGAACTTTTGCTATAGACTAGGACTATGGACTTCGCACTGCCCGTAAGGTAAATGTATGTTTTCACTACAGGAGGCACTTCTTGTACCAACAATAGAACGGGTCAGCTGATAGAAGAAAATACGAACAAAGCAAATAAAAACGATTGTTTTCATTGCTATCCCGTGGCTGATAGGTGGAGTCATCTCGGACGTCAATGATGACCAATACAGATGGAGTAAGCAAAGAGCGTCCTTACAGGGATAGCCAAAGACTATTAGACCACCGCTGTGTGTCCATTATTGGATACCGGAACATCGTGCCAAACGTCAACTGCTGTCGTGGGGTCATGATTGAGGGGATATGCTGTCAGAGTTTGTCCCATCATATTGCTGCTTCAACGACGCCGACGACGACGACGACGGTATGATGAAATTAATGAACCTCAACCAAACCCTCTGTTCCATCCATTCCCCATGTGTATTGGTTCGGTCTGATGTTCAGAGTGAATTCAAAATCGATGCTTGTAATGAGCGCTGCCAGAAACAGGCTCAGCCGACTCTATGCGTTCTGTAACAAACGGAGCATAGGCCTTGGAAACCATCGTGTTACATGAGGTGAGACCATATAAGGAGCAACACATTCACATTTAAGCGCATTGGGCTATGTTAATCAAACGAAACGGAAAGGTGTCGATTGGTGCTAGCGTTCGTTCCGGTATCGTTCATCATGCTCACTGTGCCATGCGTAATTTAATCGTACCTAAACTAAACCGACCATAAAGTTTACCGTGTACCGTGCCGACTATGCAAAAATCAGTGAGTTCCACTAGTATAGACACAGTTGCGTGTACTAAAGGACAAATACAAAATAACAATTCTTGTCTTCGTGACTGGTCTGGCTATGTAAATTGTATAAAATTTGCTTCAAGCATGGCGCATCCAGCACATTTGGGATTATTTTGCAAATGCTTTAGTCTGGTAACTTCCGTTCGACGGAAGCGGCACAGCTTGTGGTGTTCATTCGAGCAGATTTCCGAGTATTTTCAGGCAAGGTCATCCGGTTAAAAGAGAAGCGTACCAGTTCAGTGCTTGCTGAAATAAGCATCATCAAGCATAAAAAGTTATTGACGACAACCGAGTACCGTGAAAAAGGATAAAATTGTTTCTAGCGCCTTCCATGTAAAGTGTCAAGTATGCACTTTTTAGGCAATCATGAAGAGGACATTAACAGAAAATCAGCATGTAGAACAACGAACGATCAAGCAATCAACTAACAACTGGTCTCAAATATAACGATTGGGAAGTAAATCGACATAGTACTTTAGAAACTCGGATTAATTTGCTGTTTGACGGCACACTAAAAATTGACAGCTTACTAAACTACCTTTGGTAGAAGCACAAAAAAGCTGGTCCTAGAGAGCAATGTGATTTTGGTTTCAAATTGCATAGTATATTGCATTGCATAAAACATAACGCCTTGAAAGTTAGAATGTAATGTTCCACTAAATTGTTTCCAAAACTAAATTTTCTGTAACTGTAAGACATAAGCTGTTATTTCTTAACAGTAACCTGCAAAACAAAAATCCGGAAATGCAGATGAAAATATCTTTAATATAACACAGATGATTCTATTTATTGGTTGATGTTTCATAAGAGTAAAAGCTTTTTGAATTCTTTTACGATGTCGGGTATTGTTGCAAAACAACAAGCCAAGCTACATCTCTCCTAACTCTACCGTGTATTAACGATGGCAATCAAATATTTGCTTTTCTATAGATTAGTTATGTTTCTGATCGGTACACATATCTTTTTGAAAAACGATTATGGTAACTTACTAACTTACAAAAACTATACCTGCTGCTAGTGCTTAAGTGCACAAAGTTGCATAACGTGGTTATTTATTGGTGGTAATAGTTTTACGACATTATAATTGGCATAATCGGACCGTCGAATCTGCCCACAATTACAAACTATTCTGAAAACTTATGGTACCAACTAAATAACTATCACTACTAAAAATATTTTAGAACATCCTAAAATAAATATTAAACCATTGAGGTTGTATTTTAAAGCTGTTAGCAGTGCTTCACTTAAAAAACGCCGATAATCAGTTATATTTTATTTAATTAATTTTTCTACTTGAAAGGCTATCTACTCTGTTTACTTAATGCTTCTACAACGCTTGTACATCACAGTACATAGTTTTGGAGACACATCATAGCCCTGTGGTAATACAAAATCAATGCTGAGTTTTATTTTTGAACCAACAAACATCCTCATCGGATATAAAGGATTCTTCGTGTGCGTTCGTTCGTGCCATTTTTTGGTCACTTAATCGATAATCTAATCTGAAAATGTTGCAGAACCACCCAGGGAGATCCACAGTTCGAGGAAGGCTCAAAACAGAAATTAATCTTTACAAAAGCGAGAGATGTCATCATTGCACGATGTGCTCATTCAAAGCCAAGAGTATTTTAAGAGCGTTAGGTTCCATTATTAAATCGAATATAAATGGCGACATGTTTCTATTGTGCTGAATTTAATTAAATTAAACGAGATTTTCCATTCATTTTATTGTTTCCTTCTCCGTTCGGGTCTGTTGAACAATTTGCTCTTAAGATTAAAGATTATGTGACGGCATGTGTACACTTACAGCGAAAGGGAAAAAAATCTTATTTCGTTAGCGTATGTTTTTTTTTTTTTGATACTTGGTTTTATTTGTATTTCAATTGTAAATGGTCCTTTTGATCATAATAAAAACTACTTCGCATAATGCAAGTGTTTGAGATCATTGTTGATGAAATATTTTTAAAGGTCTCCATAATTTTTGGCAGCATAATATCAAAAATAATTGTGCCATTACCTTATATCTTTTCGAAATTTTCATGTACAGCTATGGCGTTCTTTACTGATTGATGATTGATTTGATTCTGTCTAGTATTATGTTGCATTCATAACCATTTAAGATTACCCTATGATAAAAAAATGTATAAGGTAAGTTTTTGTACAACAATCCATAGTGTAAAAAGAGATTTGTCAATGGTCACAATAAACTCTTGTTACTAGCCATTTAATAACCAAAAAATAATTTAACGTTTTACTATAGTAGCCTCTATCTCTAAATTGCGCGAGATGATTTCTTTAAAAGTTTCGTAAACCTTCGGATTGGATGCCCTTAACACATTTTTGCAGGGCTTAGTTTTGATAGATCACAGATTAGTAGGTTAGGCATCAGTACACAGGTTTTTTAAATTAATCATTTTTTTACGGTAACAACCGCATCTTGGGTGGAAGGAGGGTACTGCAATGAGGTTCAAATTTAAAGTAAGAGGTGAGAGTAGTTACAATAGTTCCTAGAACATAAGCACTCTATGTACAAGTATAATTCAATTAAAATGTAATATGTTAAAACCATCATGCACATAACGCTATCATAAACAAATCGCGCTCAAAGTTTTTCCAAAGAGCACCTTTGAGCACAACTTTTCAGTCATATCCTTCCGAAGTAACTGTTTCAACGACTGCGTTGAACGGGACTTCTTGTTTATAGTCAGGCTTATGACGACAGCATTGTACTAAAAACGAACGAGCTGATGATGTTTGGATGCTCGAGAAAGTTTTGCTTTACCGTGGACCTACTTCGCATATCTGAAAGACACCAGTGTTTATTGTTTCTATCGAGTGGTTCAGCTGAGAGTAGGGCTGAAGAAGGTGCTTGTATGGCCATCTTTGTATATCCGTACAGTTCTTCTTTAGAAGAAGCAAAGATTTCATTGTCCTACTGATTGTCTATCTCAGTTAAAAAGTAACACAAGACGTGACCATAAAACAAGTTACATTCAAAAAAGGTAATTGACATGGTAACTTGATCTGGGGTTGAAGTAAAGTTAACCCGTGTGTCCCAATTTTCTATCCAGGCCCACGGCGGCATGTCGGTTACACTTAATGAAATGGAAACAACATGTATACATTATTATTATAGGTCGCGAAAAGTTGTAACGGAAAGCAAAGACTCATTTGTTGATTTGAAGCAGTGCATTTGTATTTCGATTCAAGTAAGCACTTCTTCATCGATGCTGGCTGTGAATAAATGAGAGCATCTCATCGACGATTCTAATGAACTACTCAATACTTATCGCACTTATCCAGCCCCTCCGAACTTCTTTCTCGCGGGCAAACGCTGGTAACAAACAAAATTAGCTCAATTACGTTTTATTATTATGATTATTTTTACTCTCGCACGCTCTCCTTCGATGATGCTCTGCACGGGTAAGGCTGTCTATATTCATGGATTGCGTATTGTTATTTGTTTATATGATAGCGTATACGTGTGTGCAGCATGAAGGAATCTGTATGTTTGTGTAAGTGCTAGGCTGAAGAGTGGAAAAGCTACCATAATCAAACAGCAACAGTGCTATGATTATGATTGGACAATGGCTGGTTGAAAGAAACCGAACAAAACCACAGTCCTGGAATTCATCTAGAAACTGTTCCCACCCACTAGCGGACGTATGCTAGTCTATCACTTGGTAGAGCTAAAATAATGACTATAAAAAGGTATTCCATTTTACCATGTATACAATTTGATCGGTATAGTGGGTTTTATTAAGATAACGATGTACCACCTTATTAATTCTTTTTGCATGACATGTGGAACAGTGACAGTGACTATTTTGATTCAAAAAAACAGTAATGGCAGATCCAATAAAGAAGTTGACAAATAGTTCAACTTCTGTTTGGTGGGAGCATCTCGTTCAATCAGCGTGTTCGATCCAGTTTGACCTTGAAATTGACAGCTCATGGACAATAGTCATGTGGTCGCATGTCATGTTGGTCTGATAGTATCACTACAGTGCGATATAAATGTCTGGTTTTGATAAAATGAAGGAATACTAATCTAATACGGTAGATTTGTTTCATGAATTCTACATCAGAGCGTTACTGGTTGGAACGATAAGTTGTCCAGAAAACAAACAATAATGTTTGGAGATTTATAGTATTCTCAAGAAACTCCTCCGCAAGAGAAGTACTTTTTCAAATACTTTATGAGTACGTGTAATTATCGGCTGTGTTTGAAGGACATGAGAATGCACGATCGGCTATGACGCAAAATAGAGCACAATCTGAAAGAACTCGGTTTTAGATTTCGCCTGAGTAATTTATTGACAATTCATGACTTAATGCTCACTAGAAATAGGAGTTGATTTTTGCATCTGCATCGCATGAGGAAGCTTGTACAAATACCGGTTCATCCAACATGGTTACGAGATGGTGGGGAACCTTATTCCATACACACGTTGATTGATTTCATTCCGTTGTAAAAGACCAGGGGAATATCGGGTGTTGCTTACAGTTATTTATGGGTTCCACTACATTACTCGAACCCGTTGGGAGTCGTTGAGAGTGCATGGTACACACGACACGCACGAACTCGCGTTCGTAATCGTTCATGGTCCGTACGAAAATAAATCGCCGGGGGAACAACAGTGTAAACAAACATTTGTTGACTAATTTCAACAAATAATAACCTCCATCTGGGTTCATGACAGGCAAAGTACAAGTAGCAGACGATGGAACATATTGTTTTCAAAAGCAACTTTGCAGCTGGCACTATTCGAGAGATATACCTCGAGATTCCCCAAACATTGAAAAGTTTCCTAATTAGTTAAAAGCCACAGCGCTTGTAGATTACAACAAGCAGCACAGGGAGAAAGCATATAAGCACACACCAAATTTACGATGTGGAATAACGAACTAGTCGTTTGTGAAATCACTAACTACATCACGATTTAAGTTTGTCATAAACGCACGAAAAAAGTAAAAGTCTAACCTATGCGCATGCCAAAAACTAGCTTCACAAATAACGTCAATCCTTGACGTTGACTTGAACCTTTACATCATAAAAAAGACAGCATTACGAACAAACATAAACACTTTTTCTTGCCTCAATAAAACATTGACACCAAATGACCTGCAACACTATAGGATTTTTATTGCAGTATGGATTTCTGTACACAATTTCTCTTCAAGCTTGCAATAATGAATAATTTCAATAGCGTAGAAACAAATTGAGGTGTAAAATTTTCAAATCATGAAACATGAACCATAGAGTTTAGGGCACTGTACAATTTTATTATTTGTCAAACATGTGTTCGAATTTCGTTACCAACGAGTCTCATTGAATCATAATGTCAAGGCTGCGAAAAATAATCGAAAATAAATACGGATGAGCACCATCCTCTCGGGTTTGAAATATTATCATAATAAAAATACTACCATGACGAATACTCCATTCGAATTGTGTTTAAACCATTTACACTGGAAGATCGCGGAAGATTAGCTAGCAAATCAAAATGAATCGCTTCAAATTAAAGAGTGAACGTGAGCGATGAGACTGTTTGCTGTACAGTTTTAAAATAAGTGTCACACCAAAGACTACGTCAACCATTTTATTCTGGAAGGCGTTTATAGCTTCCCATCTGCCAGGCTTATTGATTATTCATCCAAATTATCCTGGTCACGAAAGCGAAAGAATCCCTCACTATTAATTATTCAGCCTTATTTCCATCTTCACGGATCAACAGCTATTTCTATATTCGCACCGGGTGGTGACACCCTCCCTTGGGAGTGGGTGCATTTGGGCTGAGTTATTATCAGTTCATCTCGATCTGAGATCCTTTTGTTTCGTTTCCGATGGAAATCTTTCCCGCATAGCCAGTCAAAATTGTCGATGGATAGGGTCCAGGGTTTGATTCCGAATGAGTAAATGAAAAAATCGTTACCATCAATTCATAAGCTAGCAAATACTATCATCGTTACATATATAGTATGCAGAATGTAGTTTGAGACCACTGTATAGCTGACCTATCGATTGTCCTAGCGTTACGGTAGGTGTAATGATGATGACTTCATCTTCACTAGGAGTCGTGAAAGGAGACAGATAAATCTATGCAAGATGATCTTGAAAGTTATGAAGGTTAAAAGAGAAAAGTGGTGAGTGATGTTGGTCCATTTTCCAAACGTATGCCTTTTTGTCCATTTTCCAAACGTATACCCACATATACACGTTTATTACACTGTATCACCAATTCGATTTCATCACAGTAACACGAAAAGGATTCTACCAACGTTACTTCTAGAAATGAATGTTTGATGCTTTGAGGAACGTCACCTGTAAAACAAAAGTGATATGCGTGAGTGACATTCTACCTTTCCAAGGTCAGGTTCTTTACTCAAACTCATCCCTTTCCTTATCCAGTTTTTACGAAAAAAAAACTATTTGGAATTCAATGTTTGGTTGTTATTAACTGCATTTGTGTGTCTGATTTTCATTTTTTTTTATTTGGTTGTGACGGTCTGGCCGTATTGCTATCTGATTTTCAGAAGCAGAAAAATTCACTTTAACAGAAAACAGAAGAATTCACTTTAACACTATTCATTCCCAAATAAAGTTTCTTAAACATGACGATATCGTATGGATTGTACGTGTATGCGTGTATAACTTTATTTTATTATGTTTCATCTGTTATGCCAGATATATATCTGGTTTTACTTTTCCTACTTGGGTGACAGTTCCCTCTTACAGTGACGCGAATTCAACATAGCATACTTGTTTATGATAGAACAGTAAGCTAGCTTTCGTCTCGACTGTTCCTATGTCATCGATGGAAACCTATTCACCTATTTCTTTTATAAACATTCTTCAAACTTCAAACTTCTAATTTTACGACAATAACTAACTAGATGTACTAGTTACATAGCACTACAGATTTTTACAACATAAAAGGAGTCAACCGTTTGTTATAATACTTCCAACAAAGGTCCTATACATGTTGTCGCTGGATTTGACACGACCGTCTAATATCTGATTTTAACGCACAAATCAGATAACAAATTAATGACACCATAATGGAATTCATAATGGCTGTTCACAAACGTTGAAATCCAGGCGCACTACATTTAGTTGGCCGTTCGTTAATATCATCGATTTTCCTTGCAACACCTCATTCCCGCTCTCATACACATCATAAGCAAAGCGAAACAACACAAACACACATCATTATGCCCAGTAATGTCTGATGCTGGAACTCGGTGGATGTGATGTGAGAGTTTGTGTAGAATCTCCTCTGGCTCAGGTGATCCACAATAGATGGAAAATTCAACGACACAAGTGCATACATACACAACAGTAGTGTTCCATATCCGGCTTTTAGCAGTAGTGTACCGGAAGCTTTATTAGAACCTATGTTACAGAACCAAAACACAAAACATGACTAAAACAAAGTTTATCAAACGGCTCCAGGATATGGTGGTTCGTCGGTTCGACGTTTTCGGAACTACCGTTGGCCTTGGAAATTAGATTTGGATCTATCCATCATACAGAGGGTAGAAACGGATTGAGGTAGTGGGAGAGAGGGAGAACGTAGCACAAGGTACCGGAAATCGCATTTTGTCGATCCTAAATCTTCCAATTCAACGATCGATACAGATCAGAATATAGCAAATGTCACGAATTGGTCTTGCAGCCGAGTTAAAAGGAGGCGCCTAGTGCGTAGTTAACTTCTGATACGACCGTGCGTAGTTAACAATTTTCACCTGGTTGTATAACAGGACCATACACAAATTATACATAGTAGTCGCAGTACTGTTTAGAGTTATAGAAGTACCTAATAGCTATAACATTTTCGATTCCCATACCAGCACAACCACGATTCTTTATTACTTCTTTATTATTCTTTATTACTCTTCTTTCTCTCTCTCTCTCTCTCTCTCTCTCTCTCTCTCTCTCTCTCTCTCTCTCTCTCTCTCTCTCACACTCTATCTCTCTCAATCATTCTCTATCATCTCATAGAGTATCACACTCAGGGCACATACAGGATGTACCCCTTTAACAGAATCACGCATACAAAAACATTCGACAAATACATAAAATACACTTAAACAATAAGCAATGCGTATGGTGTTCGTGTAGTGCGCAAACGGGTTACGGCTTAGCATGTTAGAAAAATAGTAAGCTAGGGTTAATCAAATAACAGCTTAGTAATCAAAAGATTTTTTGTTTACATATTAGATATACATAGGTATAGAGATTAGCGCAAAATGTGTGTCATTGTTAGTGAGGTAATTGTTACAGGTACATGAATTGAATTTGTGTCTCTCTTTCGATATTTTTATCCTATATTTATCATGTTTGATGTGTCGAGAGGGTTAACGGATTTTCAAATCATTATTTCCTTATTCGCTAGTGGAAACATGGATCCATAAAGTACCACGATCCATACAACACGATCCACACTTCAAACAACTTGCAAACACCAGCTGGACGTATGATGGCGCAAACGTCGATCGATGGACGTATGATGGCGTGACACGTTGAGAGAACACCTAATTCTTCTTTAAGTGATTGGATTGGTTTGCCTCAGATTCACTTGCACATTTTGGAGACTGAATTGATCCGCTAACACTAGTTAAACACTTATGTTTTCGATTCAATAATGAATATTCAGAATTTAATTCTAAAACGGCATATTTAAAAACTGCTACACACACTTCTTCCGATTCAAACACGGCAACCAGAAATATACACGTACACACATACACACACATACACACACACACACACACATACACACACCGCTGATAAAGCAAACTTTCGTGCACGGTAACGTTAGATTAGTAACTGAACACCGCGCAACAACACAAAACCGGTGTAAGGGCGTTTGTGGACCATTCGAACGAATTTACGCTCTCTCGGCCATGGTCCTCGGGATCTCTCTTTTACAACTCGGGATGGTGTGTGGAGAGCATTTGCAGTTAAGGTGCTTGCTTCTTGCAAGAGAAAAGCTCCCATCATGTTTTATATAACTGGTTGTTTAGTTGATTGTGGAGAGCATACGAATTACTTGTTCTCCTTGCTATTTCCCTGTTTCATTGGGATAGAAAGTGATGAAACGTGTATAAAATAAAAAGAGAATAGAGAGGTAAAGCTATCCCAAACGGGTAGAGCGAGCGCACCATTGCAACAATTTTATTCATAAGCTTTCGCTTTCAACATCAGGGGAAATTATTCTCAGAATTTTGGGTTGACGCGATGAAAGGGCTCGCAAAGCTTAGCGAATGAAGGAGAACTTTGGTCGTATCCGACAAGAGCAAGATTGAAGAGCAGATTTTCCTACCTCTACGAAAGATTACTCCATTTCTCTTTTCACAAACTTTCACTTACGTATTTTCTCCTCCTGAGCAAGCAATAAAAAAGCAAGCAATTTTCTCCTCCTTAGATAAAGATAAAAAGAATCACGGTGTAAGTGTGGTTTTTTTATTTAGCTCATGTAAAAAACAAGAAATCAGTATCTGCATAAAATTTAATGATTGGTTATGACAGAACATTTATTCAAGCAGCGTTCTTTTTTTTACGAAATCATTTAACTGCCAAAAATACTCTACCAGATTATTAAATATATTCCTCTTCTGGAAATGTTAAGGTTTGGTTTGAACGGACGATAAACTTCGCACTTGAATGAAAGTGATCTGATGGATCGCGCAGAACATCTGCGAAACTTTAACGATTCCTTGCCCTTTCGGCATGTGGTCTCAGTTTTGTTTTTTAAGTTGTTTTTTTTTACTAAGTGCTGCTTTTTTTACTTCCAAGCTTATAGAAACATATAACTTTGCGAATACTTTATGAACTTAAAGCAAATGATGAATGTTTAGTTCAGTGTTTTACAGATTTCATTTAACTCGTTCGTTTAGTGGTTGTTTTTAATCAAGGCATCGATTAGGGGTGACCAACTGCCATTTGTGTGTTTTTTCTCTTCATTACATCGTATTTACTGCGCTGGAGGAAAAGGGCAAACTAATCCTATCACTATCCTATATCCTCAGCGTTTGACTAATAGTGTTTGATCACTCGACAGCCGGTTCTCCATACATATGACGCCTTTAGATCCATTTCAATGTATGGAATGGTGTCGACAAATACACATTCTTGGTACTGTTGTTTATCTTTCTTATTCAAGGTACCATAGTTTACATTTCTGGTAAATAAGGCCATAAGTTAGACTGCATCGGGAAAGAAACGTATACTCAACCTGTTGTCAAATGTCGGTGATGAAATAAGAACAGCTGTTGTAGCGTACATGCATTGGATGAAAGAGATAATTATGATGTAAATCTGTTCTCTTTTTTTTAATATTGTTTTCCCTCAGGTAAAGATGACCTGCAAAATTTGATTAAACAACTGAGACAAGTTTACTCTTCAACTATTGTTCCGCACGTTTTCGGTGCTTACAGAAACTGTTACATTGATAATCGACTATTTTCTTCCATTTCCATTTTCTTCCATTTTCCATTCTTCCATTTCCATTTCATGTAGATAGTTTTCATGAAGCATGTGGTATTTAATTAAAAACTATGGCTCGTTCGCTGGCGCTTTTAAAAGTACACGTTGCGACCAGCACTCGTTGATATCGTCTCTCTAACAAAATCTGTTCCACGGGTAAGTCAACAAAAAAAATGAATAAAAACCTTCTCAGTTATTCTTGTTACGGCGAAGGGCACTAATGAAGCCATCACGTTCCCGCCAAACGCTGTTCAATGGATTATGGAAAAAGACGACGGCATGCGCGATAAAAGATCGACTGCTTTTTTTCGACACCTTACTGTTAAATGTTTTTCGTTTTGCATTCGTTACAGTTTTCTATTCTATCTTACTGTTCTCCGGACGAGAAGCTGGTTTTGCCCAGACACAGTTTACGCGCATCATTAGTTCGAGAGAAGATTGTAAATAAACGTTTAACGAGTTGAGAAATGTAAACAATGCCATTGCCGGTAGGATCGCCTTGGTGCTTTGGTAGTACGAGCTGCTGCTAGCAGCGTTGGAATGTTGGAAACGTCGATGTGCACCGAAGGTTTTTAATTCCAAGAATACATTGCAAATATCATTTCATTAATTGCACCCAGAATGGACACCTTTCATCAATGGGCCATTTTGTAGCATCAATGACAAGGGAAGGAATATAAAAACAAAATTGTTTTTTTTTGCAATACGTGTTCTCTCTCTCTCTCTTTCTCTCTCTCAGAGCATTATTAATCGCTTACTTTACACTATTGGATGCTACAAATTCATTTAATTACTCACAATCAGTTTGTTAGTGCAAAATTCAAAGAATAATATCTTTTGGTGAACTATGTATTGTACAAAATTAATTTGTTTAATTTCATTACATTCCAAGTATGAGCAGGGAAATATCTACGATTCACCGTTCTTACAGCAAATTTTTCCAATTTAGTCAACTGTTTCTATCTACTGACGGAAATGATTAAGATTGTTATCACTTACAGTATACTACTTATCATACGTCATATTTTTTCCATTGAAGTTCTACCCACGAAAGCCTTTTACCATCAGCAGGTAATATAGCTCTTTATTCGTTCCACAGCAAAAAGCCATGAACCTTGGGCATGTTAATTATTCCCGGAAACAGCATTTTGTTCTTTAGAGAACGAACCCGGTCCTACGTATAGTCAGTACCGCGATGTTTGTGCATCCGCTTCTTTAAGGCTGGGTTGGTACATCATCACTCGTTTACCACGTTACGTTATTTAATACAGGACGCACACCGGCAGATCAGGAATCTCTCAAAACACAGTAAAACAAATGCTTAGCATGCTTCTCTCCTGCTGTAACACAAGCTACACGTACCGTTTTCGGCAGGATTTGCTTGCGGTTTCTAGGAAATAAGCCTGCAAGTTAAAAAGTGCCGGCATAAACCAAACCGGTAGCAACTATGTTAGCACAAGTTAAACAAGCAGGCAACTTTGTTCTCAAACTTCAGGCTCAAATATGATATCAAACACTGCTTAGCCAAAGGGTTTGTCCTTGTTGAGAAGTACATCATATCGAAATACGCCTGGGAAGTGATTCAAGGGTACGTTAACTTTTTTGACTGCTTGAAAGTTAACGTAAAGTAAATCCACTCACTATTATCACGATCAGCTTGTCCCATTGAGAATGATGTCACACAGACAACATATTGTGCGTGGAAATCGATACCACAATGAATACCACTTCAGACTCACACCATCGCATTGAAGCGTAATGAATGTTTATGAGCCAGTTGCGTGTGTTCGTGCCATCATGGGTATGCCGGTAGAGTTAGCGTCCACACGTAGCGTTTGGATACTCGGTAAGCATGTTTTAATTCATTTGCTTTTTTCCCCATTCGATTATCGCAGTTACTTAAATAAAGGTTATTTTTACGACAGTGAATATATTCTGTAAGGTCGGACTTTCATATCTTTTCCAGATTTCTACAATAAAAATAATAAGAAAATAAAACTCACTAGCGATAATACTACTACAATAGTACATTTAGACGTTACATTTCAACAGGCATATTTGCATACGATCCCGGAAGGTATAAGATGTACACTTACGTTCAAAGTAAGTAGCACTTAAACTTTATTGCATTAATAATTTATTCTAGGGATCGACAAAGTAGATTTTTTGTGTTTCTCAATTGAGTCACACTACTCTCCTTCATTGCTTAGTTTTATGCGATTTTTGTGCGTTTCTCAACCTCGCGGTTTTTCCTCTGTAGCAGAACAAGAATGAATGATTCATTACGAAATGATGTACTTCGGGGAATGTAAACATCGGAGAAGGTCGAACATAAGATTCTTTGCGTGGCAGCAGCTTTAAACATAAGTCCATCAGAATACAAACGAAAAAGGCAAGTACGTCCTATTTATAGTCTAATACCTTATGAGATACGGCTGTCGATGTAAAAAAAAACTTCGCTAATGATATCCCGCAACTATTGAAGCCGGTGTTTACAGCTGCCCTAGCTGAAAGGAAACATTTTTTTGTTTTCTTTTGTCTATACTAGTACTATGTACCGTTACCGTATTGTTTTCGTATAAAACACATTAAAAAAATGGTCTCCATATTTTGAAGTGTACGTGATCCGTCAACCCATCATCATATCAATTCATCATCTTCCCTGATACATAAAAAACACCATATCATCTAACATGCTAGCGACAAAAATATGTCATAGACTAAAATATATTTATAAAAGAATAAAATAATATATATAATATTTATAATTTAAACAATTAAACTATTAAACTAGTAATATATTAAACTATTTAAACCAAACAACAATACGAAAATTTAATTAAATTTATAATTTACTATGAAACTAAATTTAATACCATCATTTTAAAGAAATCCGGTTTTATCCGGATTGAGAAGGTTTGTGTCGCTTTTATAAGATTTTAACCAGCAAAAAAGTATTTGTGGTAAAGCTTCTTCGGTAAACAAAGCTTTCGAAGTAGTAGAATGTAATTTCGAAACCATGACTGGTACAATGAACATTTTTGACAAGGATGAACGCTCGTGTTTACTGCTGGAAAGGAGAATCGATGAATCGCATAAGCTTTTTAAGGAGCACTCAAAAATTCATTATCGAAATACGCATGTGCGAAATGCGCAAATTCATCTGTATCTTAAGAGAGTAGCTCGGACAACGTGTGTGGTTCATTGGCCTTCGTGTCTCTCATAAAGTGCATGCTTTTCTTGACAGTATACAGCATAAAACCAAAAACCGGCCACTGTGAGCAGTGAGACCCATTGGAATGCGTAATTTAAAAATAATACCACCACCACCACCACCGCATGGTCAATGTCGGGTCTCGATTTGCTTTTTAACCATGAAATAATTTCCATAAGTGTTGACACTTACGACACGCATGTTCATTAGTAGGCACTTTATTCGTCAACGTTGGCTCGATTGTCCGATTGCGCCACATTCGATTTGGCCGGCTGGATTGAACATGAATGCACGCAGCGTTTCGTTGCGCTGACTGGACATGTTTTGCATTATGACCGTGTGCGCATACGATGCGTGGAAGTTATGCATCTGGAAGGTGACCAAGCACCAAACGACGTAGGTGATTAATATTCATCACGCATAACGTCCATACGACATGTGAGTTGTCTAGGTACTTATGCAACTCTTCTCAAGACCACTTCTGGAGATGCTTTACCCGACGGACAGTGCATGTGGCTGCAATTAAAATTGCTGCAGCTCACTAGTTAATGCAAATCTCCGCAATAAACACACCATTCCGTTAGCTATCTTTTTGGAACGACTCATCACAGTTCAGCATACATACACATTGTCACGCTAGAAACGATAAACTTGCCTGTCAACTTTTCCCGCGATTTTCCAGGCTCGTTTAGCGGTGGTAGAATGATTGTTTTAGAATATTGTTGCCAGTTTGTTCCTCATTTCGCCTTCAGCAATAGACCTGCACGAGCTTGGATTGTCACTTTGTATAATGCTTTATTTCACTCACCTGTAAATAAAAGGAAAGAGAAGGCATTATTTAAAATAGAGAGAAATCATAAACCGGCGATAAACAATAAACGATAAACGTTTGGCTAGCATGTATGTGACAAGAGGATAGGACTGTAAACGACATAGCCCTTAGGACAATCATATTGCATAGAACTCATCATCTTATAATGTAATATATCAATGTGATATATTCAATGTGTATAATGTGATATATAAGTGTAATGTCTCGGTTGCTCAACTTGTTTGCTGATCTTCAAATTTAAATTAAAAAATTTTGTAACTGATTACTTATAGAAAATTCTAGTGAGCGCCCAAATGAGTGCTACTCACAAAGAATAATTACAATTCGGTCATCTAGAATAATTACAATTTCGTCAAACATGGACTAATCAACAAAAAGTATGTCCGAAAAATTTATAGCAACCAGCACTACATTACCATCAGAAAGAAAGAAAAAGTTTCTAATAACTCTACGCAAGTGGAAGGATTTTATGGAACAGTAGAAAGGAAGGATAGAGATTTTTTTTTAACATTCAATAATTGATGTTAATATTTTTTGTTTTGCACAATACATTATATATTTATTTGACAATGATAGCTTTCCTTCATAGTTCGTTGTGTCTGTCCCAATTTCTTTTTTGGCTGTTTATCAACACGATGCATATATTTACCGTTCATCCAGCCGCATACTGCTACGACTAATATCGCTCCAGGCGGACATCGATCGGGGCCGCTGAAAAAATTTCGAGCCCCTCCTCGAACCATCCACTGGTGTGCCATCGAACGTTTCTGGGGGAAAATTAACGATTCGTAATGCTTTCGCACTGCTGTTTGAGTTGCAGCTCTCTTCGGACATACCCAGCGCACTGTAACTGATACGGAACTTGCTCATATTTTCCTTCCCCACCCGCCGCTGCACCGACCAACCGTCTTCACCCAGCTGTACCCAACTACACTGACGTCGTTTATTAGCGCGTTTTCTGCAGGGAGCAACACTGCCATCCCTTACGACTAATGAACCCGCATTGTGTACAAACGCAAGCAAACTTTTACAGTAGATATTTCCAAAAATGCACCTATTTATTGCTAGTTCACGTCACGAACCGTTAAAACTTCACACACTTACTTCACCAAAGAACTTCGTACTCCATGTTGCGATGAAACCAACTAAATTAATTTCTCTGTGTTCACGATGGCGACAGTAACGCACTGCTAATACGACTGATGAAGATCTACGATATAGACGATGTTACACCATCGACTGATCATACGGTCAGCGACAGTCGCAAGTAGTTGCTCACCGCCTTAAAAATACGGTCGAGGACACAATTCTTCACCCAGCCTGCCGTCATACTACTTTCGAACCACTCTGAACACACTACATAAATCAAAATCACCACTCCTCCACTATCGTAACAAACCTCCTCCCTCCAGATCGGTTCCACAAAAAGAGGGAGCTGCAAACGTCGTTTTTCCAGACTTCGATTCAACCCAACGTCGCCTGAACAACGCTCAACCTAAAACACTTTTGCTCACACAACCAGACACACAAATAAATACACCGTGGTACGTAATTTTGCGTAACACAACACAAGCAACACAATAAACAAAACTACCACACACATAAACACTTCGTATTCCACCTTCGTGCTTACTTTTTGACCACGATTTTTTTAAAATATTTTGATTACATAAGTCTCCGGCACTGTACCTTATTTGAAGGGGAGAAACTACAGGGGATTATGTTTCGTCCTACAGAGAAAACATTCCGTCTAATTTTTTTCATCAATTTGTTTTATCACAGAAATGATTTAAATGACGTTAAATTAACTAAATGTTCAAATGAGGAAATATTTTTTATGTTTAAGGTCAAACTGAGGACGTAGGTTTGTCCATCCAAAAAATGGACGAGACATCTGATTGACACCATAAATATGTCACTTTTCAACTATTACAACATTGAAGTATATGTGTTGTTAGTACGAGTCACCAAGCAATCCGTCGACGTATAGTTTCTACCGATCTAAATAAACACAAGTTGTAAAGCTCTAAAAAATCACTCAGCGTTGTTCGCTGTCTAAAAAAATAAATGTCTAAGATAAATGTCTTCTTGTAGGTATTGCGTGAGCGTACGTAATTATAAACATCGTGCCTACAAGACAACAAATTAACAAGTAATCAAAGGTTAAACCGAGATTAAACCGCTACACACATGAATTATGCCTTGCGCCCTAAAGATGAGAATGAAAGAAATGAGATGATTTCATTTTATGATTCGTTACAAGGGTCGCCTTTAAGTTTTTTCTAGAATAAATGAATGGTTTTCCGAATTAATATTCGTTGTCAAAATCTTAAAAATCTTTTCAGTTTTCCTCTACAAGTAACCAGAGAAGATTCATACAAATTGGCAAATTGATGAATCTTACAAACAAATGTTTTTTTTTATTGCAAGATATTAACTACCCATGCACAACACACAGTATTATGTGTATTGTGTCTAGCTATAGTCTCCCTACTCTCTCCAGACATAAATTGGAAGACACAAACCTGTTTAGTGCGAGAAGATAAAGAATATATGATATATTTTTTATTCATGCCATCATATCAATGCCCGAAGGATGAGTAAAAAGTGAAATGATCTAATGAATTATTAAAAGCATCCTCCAGAGATACAGTGTAGATATCGTCGTGATTTAGCAACCTGACTTTGCAAATATATATAACCAACCAAGTTGTCGTTTCTGTCCCAAATGGCGTTGAATAAATGAATGGCGTTTTCGTCTTTTGCTGAAATGAAGATTAGTTTCAATGTCACCCTACTTCTAACGGATTCTAACTCCACCTTTTTCCATTAGGATAGATAAAAGAATATGTTGTTTCTAGATACAAATGTCTATACAAGGTACAATGTATATATGTCTATAAAAGAATACAAATGTCTCTAGATAAATTAATGGTGGTTTTATTACATCTCTTTTGATTCCGCCCATGTTGTCATGGTACTTTAGACAGAGTAAGCTTGATTTCATATTACAGGAAAATTTCAGACAATAATTTGAAACATTGTGCGATTCCGTTGAGACTTAGCGATTGATTTTAGGTGAAATGCGTGAAAAATTTCAAGAAAAATAATTTCAGTGAATTCAATCTTGCTTTAAAAACAACTAATTTTATTCCAAAACCTGAACACATAGAACAAAAACCAACTGAAGAAGACGTTTTCTGTCAACTGAAAATGTCGTCCTCGTTCATCTAACGATTAAAGACCACTGAAGCTTGATATATAGGATACGCTCAGCGCCACACACTATCTTTCTCTTTTTCTTTCTTTTTCTTTCTCTTTCTTTCTCTTTTTTTTTCTCTTTCTCTCTCTTTCTTTCTCTCTCTCTTTCTTTCTCTCTCTCTTTTTCTTTCTCTATCTCTCTCTTTCTCT
>JXWZ01005791.1:0-23440 GCA_000956215.1 Anopheles farauti No. 4 | reverse complement strand
AGAGAGAGAGAAGGAAAGAAAAAAGCAAGAAACCATTATTACACCGGAAGTGTCGCTTTAATTAACTTAAATATCGCCCAACACTGCCTAGGATGATACCATCCTTAATCGCAACGCATCCGACACGAGGTGTTGCAAATGTATGATAATTAGCTTTCGCTAAACACGCAACAACAGGATGAAAGTCTTGAAAGCCCCTACCGCGCCTGCGGTTGAGTGAGTAACGCACGTTCGCCTCTCGGCCTAGCGTTATAGGCGTGAAGATATACGTGTTGAAAACCATTCCACCCCTGCGTGCTGCAATTTACCCTCTGCACTTGTGACACCCGGGCGTTGCTAAACGGAACGGTGAGTTACCCCAGCACCCTCACCCTGATTTTGACCCCGGTACCAAGAGGCGCAGGGTGCCCGCACGGAGCTAGTTAATTTTAAAGTTGGCTCAGTGAAACAGCAGGCAATCGTTTGATATTCCCGGCTCTAGCGGCCTGCTCTACACACGAGTGCGGGGTTCCTAAATTATGCTAATTTTCCGAAACCACAGCGGCACTCGCATTCGGGATTGGTTGAGCGCGACCGAACCACATCGAGTAGTATCACTGCTTGTTTAAGCAGGCGGCGATATTTTCATTTCAACGCTGCCGTGGAGGTGTTTTTACACGCGATTGTTCGGTTTCGGGGAGGAGGAGTGGCTTCTGTTGTTCGTTTCACCGAGCCCAACCAGGGGCACAAACATATTAAAATGATTATTATTTTCCAAATAAAGATTCTTAAATGAATCACCTATGTATTGCTCAGGGCCTTATACATCAGTTTCATCCTACGTGCGATTGTTCTCGCAATCAAACATCTCGTCTCGTCCTGCAAACCTACCGCACCCGCTTTCATCACGCACCGCCGTACCGTATGTCTCTAAGCATACATTTTTGATACGGTTCCTGTGGTGACCCGTTACCATCCATCGCATTCTGCATTCATTCCAGCGTGCACGGGTGAGAGCCATCCATTTTTCATGCGAAATATTGCACACATCCCTGTTGAGCATTCCGGTTAAACCCGGGAGCCCGGTAGAGGCGTCCGTGTGCGGCTGGATTTATTATGTTTATTAACATAAATTTTCATAAATTACCGTCCCTACCGGAACCGGAGTTTACGGTGCGGCTCGGTACCGCGGGATGGCGACCACTAACTGGTTGCGTTGTGCCGTGTCCATAGTGCGGAGTAGGTCGGTTGTATCGGGTGGCAAAACCGTGCCGAAAATGGAGACGCCCGGTACTAGGTTTCGGCCGTTTTTTGGGCAGAAATGATTGTAGCAATTGCCGTCAGCACCAAATGCAGACAGCGCGACACAATTTCCCGAGCAAACTGGGGATGCTGTTTTCGGTGTTCATGTCGGCTCCGGTACGTGTACGCACGGTCGGCTAAAGTGTAACAATAGTTGGCTCCGGGTGGTGGCGGTTTTACATAGTGTGCGCTTAGAGTTGATTAGAACTGGTCGTGTAGAATTAGATTACTAACCCACCTCACTTCCACACTCGCTGGGAAAGCAAGCACCGAGCACCACATAAGTGAATAAAGGAGAACTATTGTGGGAACAAATTTTCTAAAACTTTCTCCCTGTCCCCAACAACCGCCGACAGCGAGCACTGTCGAATTAGAGTACATTTATATTCCAGTCTGCGACATGTTGGCGCACGAAAGCGTAACTTTGATTGAATTATCACCGTTCCGCACCGTTCTTCTTCGCCCCTTTAAATCTATCCCCTCGGATTGACTGAACGGACTGAACGGAGGGAAAAAGTTATCATCATGATTTGCGAAACTGCGGGATTTGTGTAGGAAAGGCATTTGATTCGAAAGTGTACAGCAGCCGGTGAAGGATACTTGAAATATGTTATTTTAACGTTAATTTTGCAGATTGTTACAAAGTTGACAAGGGGAGGAGATAGATAGAGTGAAGGCAGATAAACAAAATTTCAATATTTGAAAGAAAAAAGAATAATTGTTTTCCCAACGGGACAAAGCAGATGCACACTGGATGAGCTGATGGCTTTTACTGATAAAGTTAAAGTGAATTGTACGGCGCCACTTGGAGGTGAAAAAGATAATCCAACTCATGAATACATTACGTCGCCAAACATTGTTGAGATTTAGAAAGCGTTGTAGTGTGTTGATCAGAAATAGAATTTTAGACGTTTGTCCTTTGTCGTGTACATGTCTAATAAACAGTTGCTTCTATTCTTCACAGGTGCGATGATGATTAATGCTGTTCTAAATTAAGTGCGTCTAAATTAAATCATACGCTTCATGGAATGTTCTTCAACTCCCACCTGCACTAGCATAGAAAAGCTGCGAAATAGTTTGGAATTTGCTTTTCATTTTCCGTTCCTGAAGCTTCGGAAAAAGGTTGGCAATATTTGTAGGCATTGATTTATTTTCACCGAAAACCGAACAGATATTTTGAGTGATGGCAACGGTGTTCTTTGGCGTGGAACATTCTATACCATCCCCGCTCCTCTTCCCCTGTGCGAGCCCGTAGGAGTCACCCTGCCGCCTAAAGGATAGAAGTCCATGGGACCGAATGCCTTTGAAAGTGCCTTTTGTGAACAATTGAACCGTAACGGTTTATGTGCGGCCGTACATCTTTCCGTTACTTTGTCGGAATGTTGGCTTTTCGCTTGTTGATATTACATCCTTCTCCTTCACCCGGACGCAGTATCTTTGTGAGGGAATTTACTTCAGGTCAAAAGGTACCCTGGCTGTCGCATGGGAAAAGAATTAATGACAATGTGACGGGCGACCGAAATAAGCTGATTTTTGGTGTCCGAGAACTTTTTGTGCTCCTGCTGCGTATACCGATCGGATGAAAAGAAAAGCTTGTGGGAAAGCGGTGATCTGTTGAATCGTGTTGGTACAGTTTCAGGTTCCCAGTAAATTGCACACCATTCGGGTGGGGCATTCTTTGTAAAACGTCTTTGGTGCAGAGCGTAGGCATCACGCCACTAACACAGTTAGTGGGATGGTTTTGCGGGGGCCATGAAGTTTGCTAGTTTAATCCCACATCAAGGACAATGATCCTTTGCTGGGTATAGATTGTTGAGAGCTGTTCTGTGACACATGATCTGGCAAGTCCTGGACTGGGATGCATCAACGGACGACCGTATCGGACCGAGCAGATCTACCACTGAAGAAGCTTTTCAATGACACGAAAATCCACTTCAAACCCCGGACGAACGGTTTGAAGCGAGGTATGCTACCCGGGATTACCTCTTATAGATAGGTAGCAAAAATCCTTCAGCTCTTGCTAATCGTATCAGTATCCACTAAAGCTACTGGGTAACGAAACAATGACTGGGGAATGACCTTGCCCGATGGTTGATGAAGGCGCACGTTCAAAGCAAGTGCATTTTCAGTATACCCACACAACCACGGACACACAGACACAATGGGCAATGCTGTCGTCACAAACCATTCCATTGCACCATGGGGAAGCCTCACGAAATTTCCGAGCCGCACTTTCTGCAGAAGGGCAAAATTAAGCACACAATTTCATGCCCACTGTCATGTCACGTTTCCAGCCGTGTCGTCTGCAATCCCTTTTTTTAATTTTGTTTTATGCCAACAACGACAACTCTCCCCGGGAGGCTTGTTTTGAGTCAGTTTAACATGATGGATGACGGATTCGGTTATGTAGCGGCCCGGTTGCAAATCCTTTCCCGCGGCATTCTTCGCTAAGAGATATTTGCTGCTCGTGGCAACTAACGTTGAACCCATTGGTCGCCACCGTGTTGCTTTCTTGTATGCTGAGATTTCCGATTTCACTCGGAAGATTGTTAGTGGCCACCGTTGTGGTGGGTATCGTCCATGTTTTGTAGCCAGGTTTTGTTTTCGTGGAAGGTAAGGGTTGGTGAATTTCTTTTCAGTTTGTTGATGGATCCAGAATTGAGGATTTATTTTATTTTAATTTACAACTGCATGGGTAGTAGCGTGTTGTTTATATTTACTCTTTATACTGGAAAACAGTTTTTCGTATTAAACCAATTTATTACGTCCAAAAACTGGTGCGAAAATAATGTTGCAAAAAAGCACACATATTTGTGCAAAAGTTCACTTTCATCCAAAAATAAAGGAGAGCTCAATAAACCACCACCATTTGCAATCTCCAACGTTTATCGGTGCATGGTAGCGCTTTGTTTCAGATCAAGCCCTATGTTTTGTTTCGCGTTCAGTTCAGCTGGAACATTGTTTAGACTGCGGTATATTTCAATCTATTCTTTATTTACCACAGGAAATAGTTGGGATATTCTACTCCAGAACACCCTTTGGTTAGGAGGATCAATTAGAAAACCGATGTTGTGCTATGAACCAGCCGAAAGTGTACACCCTTCATTAAGATGAGTGTTACACTGCAAATTTTCAATGTTCTTGATTGAAAATGTCTTTGCAGATCACTTTAACCAGTATTACGTAACTAAAATCAATGAAAAGCGATACCCCAAATCACCATCATCCCATTCAGTTTGGCTACTATTCCGCTGAGAATTTTGAAGTGTTCTTGAATTAAGGCACACAAATATGCAGCGTACGATGCCTTTCGGACGTAATGAAATAGGTTCTCCGGCAATCGCAGGAAGAAATGGATGGTACGAGCGTTCGGTAGTGTCTCCTTCACCAGTCCGATACAACGACAACGAGTGATTTCTCTATTTTCAATTATTGATTAACCAGCAGCCGGCATATATCGGTTTCGCTTCGAGATACCACAATGAAGCCACAAAAGCTCTTACCCGAGAGCAAGATTAGGGAAAATTGTGTGGTTTTGTTCGTGAGCTGGTGCGTTAAATCGCAACAGTACGCCTCGGGACTATCTTATGGTATGCGAGCGAGCACCGTATCTTGTGAAAACTTCAACACAAGAGCGCTGCCGATGAAGTCATGCTTGGTTTTCGGTCGGCGAGGGGGTGGTCGTTCGTAGCGGAGTGAGGATGTGGTTAAAGGAGGCCAATATTGGTCCACCTGCTCGTCGTGCACGTCCCCGTGGCATGGAAATCGGTTTCAATCGCGTTCGGTTCCGAACACAGACACATCCCTTGGTGCTATTGATGGAGAGTTGATTTGCTTCGGATCCTATTCGCTTCCCAACCAGATGTCCCCACCCGGACGGTCTCTTCCGTACCTGTACACTAGGTAGCGACGACAACCGTTGGACGACCATCTTGGAACCTTAGTAAGTGCATTCTTGTCCGCTCCGGGTTTGCTGTACGGTTGAATGGAAAGTACATTGGAAAGAATTCCACCACCCTGTGCCTAGTCTGCGCACGCCAGGGTGAAAGTACGACTGCTGGCATACCGTGCAAAACACGATTCCGTATGCATTCGGTTGTGCAGAATGCATGTGAAATCCTGCAAGTCACTTACTGAAATCACTTCACCGTTGAGCTGTTACGGCTAAAGTGGAATGAGCTTTTTCTTTGCCTCGTTTTCCATGCACCCATTCGCTTCACTGGCTCGGTGTATGTCCTTCTGCCCCAAGACCTATTGCTTTTTGGGTCTGGGAAGCGGGCAGTGGCAGTCGTTCAATCTCACCTTCGGCGGTTTGCTTGTTCACACCGCCCGTCACTAAATCCTCGCGCACACGATCATCCAACCACCACCGTGTAGTTTTCCTGCCCGTCCTTGCACACAATACCAAGGCGAACCAATCATTCAGCGAAATAGTTCGTCGGCGATTTGGATTCGTTTTTGTTTTTTTTTTTTTTGGTTGGAACGTTGCTTTACGATCCGATATAAACGGGCAGACAAGAGCAGAAGAACATGATGACGGTCGTGACATTTGCGGGAAAATGGAGAAGCATTCCATCTACTTCGCAAAAGTAAAACGTGTTCCGAGGATAATGGAATGAACGTTGATGAAGCAGTGGCTGGTAGATGGAACGGGGGAGGTCGCTTGGAAGGACGGAATAAGAGCAAACCCTAAACAGAGACAGTTTGCAAATGAATAAAACTTTACACTCGCTAGTGGGATATTTTTTTTTGTATTTGTTGTTGTTTCAAATCATCCTCAGTATCCTTTTCAATGCAATCAATTGTCAGGCATTTTGTTCTTGCTTCTCTTTCCGAATAATAGCTCTTTCGTTGCAGTGAGTGTTGTTTTTTGCTTCTTTATCTTTTGTCCTGAGACATGCGAAGGGTGAATTGAAGAATTGTGTGTGTTCGTGTGCTAAGATTATTGATTTTTGTGTTTCGGAAGGAAGGAGAACAGAGCGAACAGTAAAATAATTTTCAGATACACATGGGTAGAAGCTAGGAGCGTGGCATCAATGGTGAAATAAAGATCCTGAATAGAACTGATAGCTACAAACTTGTATTTAAACGACCTTTAAGATTCAAAAATCATAGTGAAAGAAAAATGCAGTAATTCACTCTCCCAGAGCTTTCTTAATTCTTTCTTTTTGTTTGTGTTAGACACGGGTTTCCCAGTTGGTTCGGGCAGCACTACACCATAGTTTGAGCATATAAAAACACGACAAAAGTGTTTTCAGGACTCTTCGATTCGAACACTAATGCTTTTTTACGACTTATACAGTAATTTGATTAATTTCCGGTAAGAAGATTTCCTTTTGCGTTTCATCCGATGTAAAATTTACATCACTTTGCTTCATACGGCTTTAAGTTTAGTTTTTTCTTTTCCGCTCTCTTGACGCCCTGGAAATGAGTGTAATTGCACACAAACGAACGCTGAGCGTATTGGCAGCGTATTGGCGGCGCATGCATAAACGAGCGAGAAGCAAATGATATAAAAATTGGATCAGCGTGCAGAACCGAAAATAAAAAGAAAAATCGCAGCATGATTACACAGCGAAGTTTTACTCTTCTCCTCCGTTTGTTTCTATTATTTTCCTTCGGATCGTGATCGTCCTTCCCGGGGAGCTATCGTTGCTGTTGCCGCCAGTTGCTGACAGCCGCCCTTCGCTGCCGGGAACGAATGAACCGATAAGGCGAACACCATTTGCTCGAGAGCACACCGGAAACATTAAATGGAATTTATGACTTTATTTTGAATGATCTGTTCAGCGTGTCGAATCCGTGCCGTTACATCGCTTCCACAACAGAACAACAATGTTCCAAAGGCGGACAAAAGGCGACCCACAAACGTTGGCTATTGGCTGTAGAGGCACGCGCGGAACTGCCACATTGCAATTGCAATCAGCGCCAGCACACTGGCAGCCCTTCCCAACGCACTTGCAACGGGCGGACCCGCTGAGGGTACGGTTGCAACGGTGGCACACAGCAACTTTTGTCATTAACAGTTGCATTCTGTTGCCCATTGTCTGCGCCGTCGATGGGCACGCTTTTCGGGAGGAAAAAATACGGCAAGAAACACGAGCACTGTTGTCGAAACCGTTTCCCGGACGGGGCCGGAGCTGGACTCGGTGCTGGTGGGGGAGTGAATATTCATTGTTGAAAAGTTTCGCTGCACTTTTTTTTTCTCTCGCCAAACTATGCTTTTCCAACGTCGATGTTGCGCTGTTTGCAGCTTTCGTTGTGATGGTGTAGCAGGGTTTTTTTTCATCGCTCGTTCCTTTATCAAACAAGTCTTGGCGCCGGTCGAATGAATGCGGACTGATTTTTGGGAGCCATTTGTTGAAAGCTCCCTCGAGGAGTAGTGTTTCGTATTTACAATTTCCAGTGCGCTCGTTTCGTTGACAGAAAATTGATCCTATTCAACAATTTTCAGTTGACAATGCATTATCTACAGCGCTCGCAAGGCTGAGATATTTGTCCCAGTGGAAATAACAATTTGTGAGCATGATTTTGTTGTTGTTGTCTATTAATACACCATACCAAAAAAAAAAAGGAATGTTACTTCCAAATCAAGTAATACTATTTAAAGCTTTCGTTATGATAGAATAAAATTTGTAAGTGGCACTGAATAAACATTCTTTCCACGCAACGGCTAATTCTTCCCCCTTCTAAATGAGCTTTACGTGTTTACTGTCCTTGGTTTTCCCTCCACGTTCGACACTCACGATCTAGGTTTTCGGGCCAGAAGAATCGTCGACGGGGCACCGGGAGAGGAAGGAGAATAAAAATTCCTGTCCGTACTCGCTCAGCCACACGTTTTGCTCGTCGCGAACGTGTTAGCATTAGTGCGAAGCGTGACAATGATGGGCCGTTTATTTTAATTGAAGCCAAACTACAACGAACGGAGCCACCCGGAATCAAATCTACATTCCTAGCTGGTCCGTACGGTGTCCTCGTAATGTGTTGCGTTTTTGGGGGGGTTGGAAGGTGGTTCACGTTAAACGAGACCACAATTAAGCCCATTTTTCCTGTGAGAATAGGAACACAGTTTGAACGGTCGCCCTGAACTATACACCCGGAACGGACGGAAGCCGTTTCCGACACCATGCCACGGTGGGGCTGTTTTACTGACGAAACTTTCGCATATAAACTGTTTAATGGCTGGGTGCTATTTAATAAACGATCCGAGCGGGCGGACAGGAACGTTCACGATGAAGCGTGTTGATTTGGTTCGTCCGGAATGGGTTTGTGCATGCATTTATGGTAACGTGAAGCTACTGGTGCTGGGTGGTGATGTTAACATGTTGCACACTTTTTAATAGTTTTTTAAAAGAGCACCCAAAGGAGGAGGCCTAGTTTGATAATTGAATGTTTTTTGTGATTTTAGTATGCGGAAATGGACAACGAGCACGGAATAAAGTGTGTTATAACAAGACTCCAAGATAGTGTCTTTTAACATGAATTTATACGGGGGGTTGGAAGGAAATAAAAAATAATTTCGAAACGAGTAACTTAATATTTCGTTCGAGTAAAAACTTCCCACATAAACTCAAATAAAATAAAATTTTATCACTGAACCGTTGCGTTCTGCTCATCACACTCTCTTGAGCTTATATCTTCCCGCATCAGATATACTAAGTGAAGAGATCTTTATCACTACCAGCTCTGGGGCTTGAGTGACCCATTTCAAGACACCTCATGCTTTGGTATCGAAAATAAAGCATGTTCGTCGGGTCATTGTCAGCCATCGGTCACTCGCATGACCAAGAGCTAGAAATAGCGCACCCATCAACCCATCACGTCAGCGAAATATGTTCCATTCATCACCTCCAGCCTGAGACAAGCAGCAGCAGCATAAGAGATGAACAATAAGCCACAGTGAACCGTTTCGAGCAGCTGGTCAAATCATTGGGCTGCTACTTACTACGTAAATTAATTATTATCCAACCGAACCGGCTGGAGAGTGTGACCGGAAAGTCCGCACAAAGGATAAAGGATACGGTCGCGGTGCTTCAAATGGCCCTCCAGACCGGGAGGACCATTTATACATCCTTTGAGAGACGTACCGTCCATCGTTAACCATCATCGCTCTTCCTTGGATGTAGGCTCCCATCGGATGTCCGGGAGATTTTCGTTTGCACGAGCTTTTATATTGATAATACCGGGTTGTGGTTTGAGGTGAGCCGGTGGTGCGGATGGGAGACCGGTGCAGGGACGATTCGTTATCAATTTATTTCGCTTACCGGCAGCATCGGAAATGGATACGGCACACGGACACCCGGATTGGGTGGTTTTCCGAGCGGACGGCCAATAAATTTTCTCCTGACAAAGGTTGATTTGCAATTGATTTTTCCCAACCCCGGCCCAAGCCCAGTTTCCTACGAGAAAGGTAAGGTCTTCCATCACTGTCAAGGCCAAATCTTAAAGGCAGCGGTGGGACTCTGACTTCCATATATTAAAAAAAAAAGAACCCGACCATAAAACGAAGAAAGCTTTGATCCTCAGCCCCGGTTTTTTTTTAAAGTTTACTCGAGGGATGAGTGACGGCGTGCAAGTGGCCAGAAGGGGTGGAAAAAGGAGGTGCTAGAGTTTACCGAAGGAAAATACAAGGGCACGAGGTGTAGGATAAAGTTCTTGTTGCCGCACCTACTCCTCCTCCCGACCCCTGCTTGCTCGTTATTATGGATTGGAAAACATTTGCGCATATTTGCGTAACCGCTTCGCCGTGCAAATCCCACCGGAGACCCGACGTTACGGCCCGAGGTGAAAACATGTCAAAATAACTTTACTTTTCTTCTTTGGGCCCGTTACCAGACCCGCTTTCCAGGAACAAGTGAAGCAAGAAAACACGAAAGGTGGCTTTGAAATGGGACTGGGGGAAAAAAGTAACAACATTGGCATCGGCAACTTTTTGGGCCCCCGGCAGCGAACGTTGCGTTTTGGGAGCCATTTCTTTCCCTCCCGTTGGTCATCGGCTGGCGCCCGGGGTCGGCACCGGCGTTGTCTTGCCGGGGTAACTTTTGCACCAAGGTTCCGGGAAGGTTCGAATAGGAGGAAGGGTTCCGGCGTTACCTGCGCCGGAGAGGTCAAATGATAAAGGTGAGTTATCGATAAGTATTGCCCGGTGTGGTCCTAGTGCTTCTTTCCCGCTCTCGAAGGAATGATAGGTTAGAAAAATAGAACGATTAATGAGCGACCATAAGCTGTAGGGATACGCTGTTTTGTCGCTGCCGCTTCATCGGAAAGGGTGCGTGAGAACGTCTTCCCTACACCGCATTAAACACCGCGCAGCAGGGGCAAAGCGGGTTGAAAAATGTGGCATTGATAAGAACTTGATCGTTCGATGCCACCGCTCGGACGGAGCCGGGGACGAAAAATTCGATTCGATAGCTGCCGTCGTTCGGGGAAGGAATGTTTCGATCCTTAAGTGACAGGTGGTCACCGCAAAGGTTGGTGCGGTATCGTTAAAATTTAACTTTACTGCCTTTTAATAAGAATAGCGTGCGGGCGAGCGGAGGTTCGTAAATAAGCCTCCTCCACAAAGATGGCCTGCTCCCGATGGTCGTTTGTTGTAGTATAATTTTATACCGACATAATCGTAAAAGTGGCACGTTAAAAAGTTCGCCTCACGCCTCAAACACGCTCAAACACACACATACACACACATACAAACACACAACTGGCACAGAAAAACGTTGAAAATTGAATGTTCTTTCCAGTAATGTGTTTCTGCGACACGCTGCCACCCCACCCCACCTACTCGCGGGGCGCAAGGCAGCGGCGGAAAAGTTGATACTTCGAAGCACCACCGTACGAATGAGACACAGTACCATAGAAGTGTCATAATTGATTCACACCTGCACGACAATACGCCTACCCAAAAGGAAGGAACAAGGTACGCCGCTGCGCAGGTCTTTAAGTTGAGCGGGCGTGGTAGGAAATTAAAATTCAAATGGCAATAAATTATGCGTGAAATTATCTGCTGGCGGGGTGGGGAAAATATAGTCCACACAGATGCGACAGTCGTCGAGTGAGCATTGTTGAAACGTGTACGTCATGAATCGCAATTACTTTTGCTGCCTTTGTAAACGAGCAAAAAATATGAGAAAACATAATTCAACGAACGGGCGGGTTTTGTTTTTGAAACGAAGGGTTGCTGTGTTGGATTGGTAGATAGAAAAATCTCGCAAATCCTAAACAAACACAAACGTAAATAAAAGTGAATGTTTTTGCCCATAACTAATGAGGTTGTTTTTATTCGTGTTGTTCTAAGGATTTTTTTCTGCAAATGTGAAAATTTATGTTTGAAGTGCTTACGAAACGTTAAAAAAGGAAGTTTTCGAATAAACCTACATCATAAGCATGAATCTCATGGGCATGCTTTTTTTTATACGCAATAACAAGTATTTCGGAACTCTTGTATCTGTGTCATGGATTGATAGTAGATAAATTGAAGACGAAAAACGAATTTATCTACATGATTATACCATTCATAACAACCTTTTGATGTCCTTCTGTATTATTAGAGCCAAAAATCAAAGCGTTCAGAATGACATAAAAATAGAAAAAAAAATACCGAATAAAATTGTCAAAAGCAATTGAATTGAGTGAAAAATGTTTATAATTTATCACTGTTAGTTGTTGTCAATAAATGGTTTGATAAAAATCAAATTTGTATTAAAATTTTATTTTTTAATTGCGTCTAAAATAAAAGCAAACGGAAAAAAATCACAACATTTTATTCTATTTGTTCACGAAAAATTGAAAAACTTTCAAAGCAACCCATGGTCGACACGATTACATCAGTATGTATTTTTATTCGAGTGCTTAATTTATTTGACCTTTTTAATTTGGAGCATATGGTTGTTAACATTCATGATAAATGAATGATAAATGAAATACCCAAAAATGGAAACCAAAATAGTGTATTTTTCATACGCATACCGTCGTCATTATTCATACCGCCATGGTAATTTAACGATAATTTAACAAATTGTTTCCAATTTATAGACATCAGTGCTTTACATATTATTTCCATTCAATAAATTTAACCTTAACCGATGCCCTCTGATGCCAGCACGATCTGATCTACTCAATGCTATTTATACCAATACTAGCCTATCAGATGCATGAAACTGACTGATCAAAAAGATTTATCGGCAAATAAAATTTAGTCACTCAAAAGCGGCCCATCAGGAAGCTACAATAAATGCAGTTACTTAAATTCAATTTCATCACCGAGTCGAGTATTGATTCCATTTGACATCTCGACTTGACCCGCGTAATTGGTCGCTTTTTAATGCAATTTATAGATTCAGCTCGCTCTGCGCTCAATTACATTAATGTTGGGTCAGATTTTTAGTTCCTTTTTTTACGCGCATAACTCTCACCCGAACACCCAACGGCAGCAGTGACCGCAGGTTGGTACGAATGAAAGTTGAAGTAAGTAATGCACTGAACGGTGTCATTTTTCGAATCGTTTGCGTAGAGATCACTGACAAGCACGTGTAAAATAAAAAAAAGAAGCATGAACTCGAATGATTCACGGAGTCAATAAATTGGGAGTGGTTGTGTGTTGGACACACACACACATGCACACATACACGTACTGCATTATCATTGCAGACGATTGATTGGACGTGCCAAGCGATGCGCATGCACATGGCGAACGCTCTTAATCCGATTCGGAGTGTTGCTGCATGAATGGGTTGAGAAATTGCAATCACGGGGCAATAAGTTGTGAGGTGAAATTAAAAATTTGATTGCAAACGATCATTACGGTGGGCGGAGGTGCTTTGATTTTTCGTTCGTTGTAATTTATGTTTCAGCATGAGCAGAACTGAAATATGTCGATTGAACTCATTGCCGTGTTTGTGCTCATGTCGTATCTTTTGATCGGTGACAATATATAGGCATGGTTTATGTTAAACGATAATGAGCCAACTACACACCGTTTGTGCGATGGCCGTTCAACGTACAAAAACTAACCACTTACAAAAAATTAAAAAAAAAACAAAAATTAGAAATGTCACTTTTCCTACAACAGATACGAATTTATCATCCTCAGGGAGCGCCCTACACATCGCTCATACATTCATATATCTTCGTCAACTGCATCGTAAAAGCATCCCAAAGTGAGCAACACAAAACGGGCAAAAAGAAAATAGATCCAAAAAAGTCAAACGGCCACCGTAACCGTTTGCACGGCCCTTTGTGACGATGGACGATTACTGACATTGAGTGTGTGCATTCTCCGACATTGCTCCCGGCTCGCCCGGTGCCGGTTCCTTTGCGCTGCTCCGGAGAGCATTCCGTGTAAAGCGATTCCGGATCCCGGCTTCGTCCGCAGCGGCGCAAAACCGAATTTTCTTGCTCAACGAATAATATGGCGTGATGAATTATTCATACTTTGATTTCGATCTTGATATAAGCTGGACTTGGTTGGGTTCCATTTTTGTTTTCCCTTCTCTGCTCGCGTTTGTGCTTTGGGTGTACGCTCATTGCAACCCTTTCTAGTGGTGGTAGCATCCTTGCAAGGCTTGCTGTGTGTATGGGAGCATGTATGTGCACCGTTCGAGAAGGAATCCTATCCGAGCGCCGGACGCATGAGTATGCCCGGGCAGTAAAAGCGTCTGGTATTGAAAAGTTTTGTGATAACGATAAATCCGGAAATAATATTCCACGCCTGGATACACACAACACCGTGTGCATGGCGAGCAGCGGCGATAGAAATAGAGACGAAAGACGCATGCAATATCGCCGGCGAAGGAAATATCCGGACGCTGCCGTTTGCATATTTCGTATTCGCCCAGAGTTCCGTCGTGAGCTCATATCCACGATATGGCGCAGTTACATTGGACCGGACCGGCTATCCGGTTATCCATAAATTTATCCTCTTTTTATATGCACATCATTCCGTGCGGAAAAAAAGGGAGGGACTGTCGCAAAAATTGTCAAACGATTTGTACGATTAGCGGTCGTAGACACCACGTTTCACTGACCAAGCGACCAGGCTTCCATTTGGGTTGGAGCAAACTTTTTCGCTTCACGCGGAGATAGGAAGTATTTTTGGCAGATTTATAGGATAGAATTTCGCTCGTCATGATTTTTTTTTTTACTGTCGGACTTCAGAAAGTGGAATCCTTTTTTTATCTCTTTTTTTAGCAAGAGGAATTCTTATTTTACTTCTAATGCACACATGAACATAAAAAAATTTAATTGAAAAATCAAACGAACAGCAAATCAACCTATACAAATTTTCTCATTGATTAAAACTGCAGTGATTAAAAACCTCGCAAACCGTCCCCAAGCGAGAGAAGAAGCGTTTGTCAATCAAAATTGAACAATCGATTAGTCTTCCGATCAGGAAGTCCGTGCTGCCTATTGACGGAACTTAAAATGTTTCGCTTCGCTACACTGTTTCGTTTGCATTACATCGAGTAATTGGATTATTTGCGTCTCCTTAGGAAAAATGCCAATCTCTTTTCGATCGGTTTGCGGTTTCATGGGGTACTTTATTTTTTATATTGTTTGATGAAACGAAACTGTTCGGTGAAACGAAGTGCTCAAAACTGCGCTTATCGGATCACCAATCTTTGGTTTTAAAGAGACCGGGAAGGCAGCGCCGCTAAATTCGTAAGCAAATTCCGCTGGACGCTATGCATTAACGAGCAAATGACTAATCGGTGGTTCCGATTACAGGATAATGATTCTTTGCACTTCAATACCCATGCGTTGGAAAGAGAGCATTCTGGTTAGGATTTTTCAAGACGGTAGAAAAGAGATGCTTTATACGAAACGTAGCAAATTGATTAATGGCATCACGAGCAAGAAACCGCACCAGTTTAACGCAATTTACTACGAATTGCAAACTGCGCAAGAACGCAATCACGAGCGTTGAAGTGGAGTGCCATGTGACATGTTCAATTCATTTTGCTGAGCCATAAGCAGCAGCGATCGTAACGTGTGATTCTTCGATGGCTACTGCAAATTGATTGACTTTAGCTTGAAAGTCCGGCAACGAAAAAAACCCCTTCGTCGGTCGTCTACGATCAAAGATAGTGGATAGTTTTCGTCCTTTTTTCATGAAGAAAAATGGAAAATTGATTGCAGAAAACCACGCGCCATTCCTTTGGTGCACGAAAATCCTCTTTTCCAATTTGATACGTCCCCGGGAAAGCGTTTGCTTCGGAGCTCGCTCACGGGTTCGGAATGGAAGGTTGTGATTTTTCCTACGAGTACCGTCTGAATAAATCATTTCGTAGAAATTGATTCCTTTAACATGAGCTGCTTTCACGAGCGCAAGGGGTTGTGAATGAACTTGCTCATACATAAAACATGCGTACACTTTTCGACTATTTTAAATACCCACAGTAAGCGAGCGCTGCGCGCTATGATATGCTGGATTTGATGTTTGATTTTCGTTTACATTTCGGTTGCCGGCAGCACGGAGAGGGTCCTTGGAAATTTGAGACGAGTGTCGCACAAAAACCGATGGCAACCGTTTCTGGGGCACGGAGTGCATGGCACACTGCGAAAGTGGCCGCTCTGCTGTGTACTGCGGAAAATTGAGTAAATTGTAAACAGGGCGAAGAAATCAAATATCACCGAACCTTATGAACGAAGTGATTGGGGCTCGGCTTCAAAAGTTAAAAGAATGAAAGAAATACGTAAAGAAAATTTCGCCTCGAATCAATTTCACGACGAGTAGCGAAAAAAAAAACAAAAACAAAAAAACCTTCACTGCCGACATCGACCCATCCTTCTCCGGGCCTGGGCAACGTTCGGGTGCTTATTAACGTGGCGAGATATATCATGGGGCCCATTATCTGTGCGCATCGTACCGAATTTATGGTAGCCCTTTTTGCCGGGGCAACGGAATCAATCTCAGCCGTGGTGAACACGTGGCAGGAAGGTTAAATTTATCGAACCGTTGAAGTCGTTATCGATGGGGGGAGAATCTAGTCTGGTTAGCGAAAAAAAATATAACAAATAAAAACCTTACAGAACGCCGAGATTAATTGGGTAATTACAATGCGTCGGTAGCTTACGCATTGTGCTCGGCGAAAAGAGCTCATCCTGTCTTGTTGTGTTTTTTTTTTATCCGTCTGTTTTGTTCCGTTCTGAACATACACACATTCCTGAATACACACACTTAAACACAGCAGACCGATCTCGTTAGCAGTGCTTTTCAGTTGGGTAGCTGTGAAAACCCAGCCTGACATAAATTGCATCTGAAGCTGAAACATTTACACTAGAGTGATTTTCTGTGAAGATATATGACTGCGAATGGGGTGGTCGTTAAGAGCCTTTATCTGGGCTACAGGAAGCAGTTATATTAAATTGACAAGATCTTTGGATTTTGGGACGAACACAATATTATCGGTTTGTGAATTATGATATTCATACAAGGAAAATTTAAACACAAAATGTATTTAAACAACCAACAATGTTTTTTTTCTTTCAAGAAAATGTTTCTTTTTCGGGAAAAAAAAATTGTTATTCAATGTCAACTAGTTGTCTAAGAATGCGAACACCATACGAGCCCTAATGTGGGAGAGAAATCTGTCCTAATGAGCCATTAATAATAGCGAACAGGGTAGCATACGTGATAGGTCGGAAATCGTTAACAACGCTTGATTGACGGATTGCGGGATGAGTTCCGGCATCGTATGGCACCAGTGTGAGTCGAGGTCAATCAATTTGGTCACGAGGAATCGTGGCATCAAACGGCTCGTTGCCGGAAATGAGAACACCCGTCGACTCCAACTGCTCCAACTCCGACAAATTCTCTTCCGATGATCACGTAGGAATTGAAATGGCGAAATCAAAAAAACAAAAAAAAAATGAACACACTCGCGAAGAGGTTCCTGACGATAATTAACTCCCCGTAAGTTACACAACTGTTCCAATTTCCCGGCCCGCTGCTCAGATTGCAGGTGCCCCAAAGCATCCCGACGCAAACCCAACGGAATCAATCGAAGACAACGCGTAAACGTTCGTTCCGGTCGGGGGGTTCAATCTGTTTCCGGCCGGTCGTAATTAGCTGGCGTAAATCATGGCGGATCCGGTCGGACGGACCGTGACGTGTAGTGCATCGTCTGGCAGTGGAGAAGCGTTAATAATGATTTGCCGTCGGTTCCCATGGCCATTTCCTTGGGCCGTCTCATACATTGTGCGAAGCGAAATAAAAAAAGAGAAGTTATTGCGTTTGCGGTTGCTGCTAAAACGCCCCAAACATTGACAAACGTTACCCTTGTGTATGTGTGTGGAGGGATCGGGGGCAAACGTGACGTAACATTCCCGGTGGAAAGAATTTAACTGCAAACCAGAACCAGCAAAAGCAAAACAATGGTGCCCTTCTCGAGCTGCGGCACGGATTCACTTTCACTGTTGCTGACGTCGAAGCTTTATTGTTTATTTATCAGAAATCATTATTTATGGTATTAGGTCATAATTTTCTTCTCCAGCTTCCTCCGTTCGGGCGTTGCGCATTACGTTGTTTGCAGTTTTCTTTTCTGTTTGTGTTGCGTCTACTGACACTGTACTCTTCGTTTCGTAATTCAGCGATGATTGGAAAGGAGAAAGGAGTTGTAAAAAGGCAGGAAGAAGCGCGCTTAGCATTCCAAAATTCGTTACGACACTGTCCTTACAGGCCTGCCCGGTGCGGTGTACAGTGTTACGCCAATAATTTCTCCTTTTTCCTACGGTTGCCAGTTTTCGTTTCGTTCGCGCTCGTACAGTTTCCGCTCGAAAGCGAACACATACACAGCAAAGTATCCTTCATTTTTACGACCACCATCCATCCAGTCCATTCGTTTTCATTCAGTGTTTTCAAAACTCCGGAGCAATAAATCAGCGATATTTCACTTTGTCCCAGCGGAGTGGTACTCCGGCAGGGGCGAACGAAGGAAAAGTGGTGAAGCGAAGCGTAAAACCGCAAACGCAAAAATGTCGCCTCGGACGCACAATACTCGTCGGACTTTCTTTCTCTTTGGCGCTGTTTTTTTTCTCTCTCCTTTCTTACGCATTTTCAAAACGAAGCGACAAAATTGGCCCGCGCAAGCCGAAAAGCTCAAACTTGAAATGATAAGCCTCGGAGCGTTGGTTACTTTTTCCATCTCGATTACTTCAGCGAGCGTTAGTGTGAATGGGATTGCAAACAGTAATATTAAACGGTGTAATCAATAATAAATGATGGCTGTCTGGTGCGCTTGGTACGGACGAGATTAAATACACTGCTCGTCGACGTGGCACGATGACACGCAATCACAGCCAATCGTTGCACACGCCAGACAAAGTGCGCATAGCACGCAAAAGACACAAGGTGTTCCACAAGATGAACGTAACAAACGAGGGTACATATTGGAAGTAATTTCTGCCAACGTCCAGATGACAAGGTTACCATTTGTCTTTCTGTTGTCAAGGTGACGTTGCCAGTGGCCATTTCAATTTTCCCCGAAACACAAATTAAACATAATAGCTGGTAACAGTGCTCTTTTTTCCAACAAGTCTCGTAAGACATTAAAATTCCACGTTTAGCTAGACAGTTACAGTGAAATTCGTATTTTGGCTCTACATTGGCCCAAGGGCGTGATCACAGCTTGTGTTCCAATGCATTTCGAATTGATTCCCAGTACCAATTCGTTGTTGTACGGATGAAGACACGCGTGTGTCACTTGCATACATTTGTGGTACTTTCATTCGTTCGCCCTATCTGACTCCTCATGCATATTCAGATGTGTATGCATCATTGCTAGTGAAGAGTTTCAATTGTTTTTTTTTTGTAGAATATTAAGCTTCATCATCCTTTGAACTTTTCTTTTGTATTTGCCTGAGTAACAGATTTTATTTGATGTACCAAATTGCATTTCTGTTTGCTGTTGAAGAAGCGATATTGCTTTACAAAAATACTACTGTGCACCTCATGCTATGATATTTGTGAATGTATCGAACGCCTGTACTAAATGTTTTATAAAACTAGAATCAACAGGAGCAAAGCAAGCATAACATGGAAATCAATTGTGTATCAAAATTTGATAAAAGAGACATTTTGGTTTTAAGCTTTTTGAAGATTTATTTAAGTGTAGTTAAAGTTAAAAACAAATGATTTTTAACTTTAATTTTTCAACCCAGCCAGAGATTATGATATCTGTTTAAACAGGATAGTGCCAAGACAGGATATTATGCATAGATTATTTAAAATATTTTTTTTTGGATAGTTTACTTATTTTAATACGATTTGGATATTTTATTCCTAGCACGGTGATGATGTAGTAACGACGCCGGGCTTTCACACGACAGGACCGGTATCATAATCTCCCATTTGGACCGTCTCCCTCCAGGCGAGGAGTAAGCTGGTCAAACAACAGGCATGACTGCGGTCGTTACGCCAAAGAGAAGCATCTATCTATCTGCTATCTGCACGAATAAATTCAGGCAAAACACGATCAGCCCGTCGGCTAAAGGTTAAAGATGGAAAACTATTGTTAATGTGAATGTTTGGAGAATGCTATACTTGCAATGTAGCATTATGTGGTTTTCAAGTGATTTCCTTCATACACAATTAATTTAATTATCAGCTTAGGATGTGGTTAGGATTCGTTACATGATATACAATCGAGGGTTTTTCGTAGAAATAACAAAGCTCTCATTTTTTCTACTAACTTCAGCCCATCATACGAACAATGGGTTACATGATACGTGGGCATGTTGCCACTGTACGGCATTGCACGATCCCATTCATGTGGTTGCATATCAACTTGCTTTACAAGCTGGCCATCCATTTCCGAAAGGACACGATCCGATCACTAGCGTATATGGAACGCTTTTCCTAGAAAGCTCGTTTGTCGAGCTGCCCAAAAAAGAGCCCCTTTGCGGTACGCTATCCCCGGCTTTAGTTTGTAACGAGCTAGACGCCGTACCGTCCGGAGCAAGCAAAACCCACACCAAGAACTCGATGTGAGTTGGAAGGAAATTAACACGCACCAACGAAACCGTGTTCATGTTGCCCGGCGCGCTCGTGCGATTGCTCCGCTAATTGATTATGTCGTCATCAGGAAGGATTAGCCGGCAGCGCGAGTTACTAATTTATGGAATGGCGAAAATTTTCCAACCAACTGACACCGGTAAACGCTTCTATCTTGCGTCAGCCGCCCTCCGTTTGGTATAAAGCGAACGATCCATTTTCTGCGCTCCGTCCGTGCAAGCTGCTTCACTCGCCGTTCCGTGGCGAATTTTCCACCCGTTCAGTGGCATCGCGTCCACCGGCCAGCGAAAACATCAGCTTTCGGCACGCGGGATTACTGGCTAATAAAGGAAAACGAATTGGTTCAACATGCGAAACATGATTGGGCGTCGCCAGCCGTCGAAAAACCCCGTGGCATTAAGGCTCAATTAGACGCTAGTTTATCATTGGATCAGTGGTTCGCATGTTTCGGTACGTCGTAAATCCTTTACTTTGTTGTGTTTTTATTCGTCTCCCTTCTGCCTACCTTCTGCCGGTAAGGAGCGCACGCGAGTTCTTTTCGGTAATTTGGCGAGCAAGTTCACGCTGCCGGGAAGGTGGATGGAAATTGATTTCCTCCTACACGGGAACAGCATAACGGTGGCACGAACCGGTCCGTGTTTGAAGAACGCTAATTTGTGGTTAGTGTTTTGCCTTCAATGGGCGTAAATATTAATAAATGGAGTTCACAAAGTCGCAAAGCTAAGCTCGATTTCAGCCGCAACACGAACTAGAACAAATGTAATACTCGACAAAAGTTTATGTTTCGTGTGTTTTACTCGCTTCGGATTAGCTGCCGACCATGTTTTATCTTGCCACGGGCGACCGGACAGTAAACGGTCAACCGAAAACCGGTAAATACCTTTTCCCACGCTGGTAGGAAAATGAATAATTTAAAAGAAATCGCTGTCGCTGTGTCTTAAAGTTTTTACGAATTTTTATTATTTCACCATCCACGCTTTCTTTCTCGTCTCGGTCACAAGTGCTTTTTAATGGTTCTTGGTAACCGTTGGCTCCACCCAGTTCCGGTATTTCCGTGTTCCGTGACGCATTTTGCTTCTACACCTCCAGAAGAAAGCAAGGAAAAGAACTTAACCAACAAAAAAGGAAAACAAAAGTATTCCACAATCCGTCCACTGTTGCGCTGCGGGCGCGTCAAAAGGAAAAGACAAAATCAAATAATGTAATCTTTCTTGTCGTCCCGTTGACGAGTGGCTTTTCCTTCGGGGTTCGGTTCCGTTTCTTTCCTGGTCAGCAGGCGATCCGTACGCCGCTGGATGGACTTGCTGTGAAATCGTTCCGCAACTGCTCGAGCGGAAGCTCTCGACACGAGAGGGCCCGCTTACGCGCGGTATAATAGAAAACGCAGCGAAACTTCCCGTTTATTCAGTTGATGGTGAAAAGCGCGGCCAAATATCGCCAAAGTCTTTGCCTCCCAGATCAGGTATAAGACCAAGCACTGGAAAACAGAGCTCTGTCACGGTGCTTATGATTCGTTTACCGGCGTCGGGCGACTTTCGGACGCTGCTGTTGACTGGAAAATTAAATGTCGATCGGTAAGATAAAGAAGCCCGGCCCAGAGTTTGCTGCCCGTTCCAGTTGGCTGCTATTCTTGGGTTGTTGCTTTTTGAAAAAGTTATTTCGGTATTTTTTGGACAGCACACAAAACAATAGCCTTAATTGATGGGACAACATTCGATAGAGAGTTTGCTGATTTGTTTTCAGCTATTGCAACTAGGTACATGAGTATTTGGCACTTTGGCAACTGTTTGAACGCGCAGGGTCACAAATTGAAAATGAAGATACTTCAAGTATTTGATTTCACTGTTGAGAAAATGAAGCAGTTTTTTGAGGTGGATGAAAAGTGCTCTGGTTTTAAATTTTAAACTTTTTTAAACTGGTTTCAAATTTGATAAAAGCTTTCAGAAGGATACTGGGCACATTTTTCCCTATAATACTAATAATCGCCTTTCGATCAGTCTTCGTGTGCAGTTGGAAACTTCATGCATACAGTAAGAGTTATTATATTTTTCAATAAGCGCTTCCGGCATGTTTGCCCAACCAGGTTCCGGAATAAAGGCAAGGAAAGTTCGATAAAATTGTATTTTTTTTTGCACTACAATCCGTTCAGCTTCCGTTAGCATGACTTATGGTTCATTAATAATTAACATAAATGAACAAGTTTCGTCAGCGACGCACTCCCGCTGCAGTTTGCTGTACGATCCTCCCGGCAGGACCTGATTGGATAACGGCTCGGTGAGGGGGTTCCGGGTGTGCTAAAGCGCTAAATCCTTTCAAAACAAATGACCTCCTATTTGGGAGCTGTTAATCTTCTGCTGCCATTGCTGCTGCTGCTGATGCTCTTGCTGGTAGAATCTTCCGGGCGAGGAAAGTTTCGGTTTTGAACGACCGATAAAACCTAAATTATCGCAAACATCATCAGGCATTAGCGTTGGCGCACAAGTGCTCTCCCAGGACCGATCGGGACGAAACTCATCGGGCCTTCTGCCAACTAGCCTACCGGGCGTGGTTTTGTCGTTGCTGGCTGTCCGGCCTTTTCGTGGCCATTTCTTGTGCGTTCTGGTGCGGGAAGTGAATTTGTTCACATGCGGCAAGAATGTCAGGGTAGAGCGATGCTCATGTTTCTGCACACCGCGACGTTATGATGTGCCCGCCCATACGTGTTCCCCTTGTCACCGGGAGCCTTCCCGCGTGACCCATAAATAATCGTAAATGGGTTTCGTTCGGCACATTTAAGGCTCGCTTGATTTGCTAACAGTGCGGTGAAATATGTTTCCGTCAAACTTTCGCATCAACTCGAGCGTACGCGTTTTGCGTTGTTTTCGTATCCTTCTTTTCCCCACCCCCTTCGTTTGGCGAGCCTCGAGGTGGGCGTTGGAAAGAAGTTGTCGGGGCAATCGTTTTTCATCTCCGCCACCGGAAGATTCGTTAGGGGACTCTTTCTTCTCCGTTCGATAAGGGCCCGAAGTGATAGAATCTTACCGAGAGCTAAAAACTGTGCCATCACACGAACGAGAACAACCGACGGGAGCCAGGAAATGGTATTGCTGCGCTATTTTTCCCCACTCCTCGCACGGTGACGGTGAAATATAGGAAAAACTTGAAACCCAT
>JXWZ01005789.1:0-15938 GCA_000956215.1 Anopheles farauti No. 4 | reverse complement strand
TACGTCAATCAAAACTCCAAAATGAATAATTAACAGTGTTACACATAATGCTTCCCCTTTTAATGGATCGTAGCGTCAACCAAAGGAAGATGCGTTTTCAAAAAAGAAACAAGATCCTATCAACGCCTGCGGAATTGCATTTTTTTTTTTGAGTCTCATTCAACTGTTCATCTCGCACACAATTATTAACATAATTTGTCAACCTTAATTACAACGTTGCCGACGTTAAAAGATCAAGATATCACGCGTCAGGCGCAACAGGCGCGCGAGAATGCGTGAATTTCCCCACGACTTCGTCACCATTTCTCAACCGAATGCGTTTTATGTTTTGTGTTTTTTTATCTTCCACCGAATATTAATGAACAATTTCAGGCGTACAATAATAAACAAGCATCGCTCGTCTCGTCGCCGGGGAGCCCTTCGTGTAGCCCGGGGACGGAGACGGGATGAATCATCGAAAAATGTCTTCCAAAGTCAAACAAGCAAACCAAGCGGCATGGTGTTTTAGCTCTGGTTCGAGTTTTCTTTTAGCCTCCGGAAAGCGACCCGCCCCACCCAGCGCATTGTCACGAATGACACGCGCCCACTTGCGACGGAATTCACAAGAACGGCACCGCGCGGTGTCAATCTCGCGAAAGAAAAAAAACATCTTCACCGTGGAAAAAAAAACCAAACACTCCCAAACCAAGCACGAGCTAACGAGCTGCTTATTCACTTTCCAGGAATGCGTTTTTCATCTCATTTTCATGGGTCCCCTTTTCCCTTTATCCCGTGCGATCGTTTCCATCGTCGTGGTGACGTTTTATGCCAGTTTGTGGCGATGTTTTCCATTCGCCACCCAAAACCCAAACCAACGCGATCGTCGTGTCACGAAGGGCACACAATCTGTCGCGTAGTGTGTGAGGAAAATTCAATCAAAGTGAGGTGTGTGTGCCTCAAACCCGCCTAAAAGCGGTAAGCACAGTAGATTCTGATGCGCTACCGAGTGGGACCGATCGATCCAAGGACTTATGGATGCTCTTCTCCCACCCCTACAGGGGGCTGAAGGTAGCAAATAAAACGGGAAAATTATATTATACAAGGACTGGGCACGGGCACGCAAACCGATCGGGCTATCGAATTACAAACATCCTGCTGAACGGAAATGCCCATGAAGGGAGGGTGGGAAGCAGGGGGAGTGACTTCCACAAACCGGAACCGGCTTAGCCAACGGCTCCACTGGGGGAGGGAAGCAAGCTGTATTATTTACGCGCACGGTTTTGGAGGTATTAGAATAAATTCCATCCAAAGTAGGCATTATTTTGGCAAATGAGGCTTATCTGGTTTCGCCCGTGGCGCTGCAGGCAAAGGGAAAGGTTTATTGTCTGGAATGGGAACCGCAGCCGAGTACGCAAAGTTACCTAACCAGCAGTTTGTGTTTCTTCACTGCACGTCACACATTAGCAAGAAGTGGACGATGATTATATTGCGTCATAATGTGTTGCATATTTTCGTCTACGACTTAACAAAGAATGGTTTCCTAGAATGATTCACGATACGCAAACTATAATCTTAACGAATAATCAATATAAACAAATATTATCACTTACGGGTTATATATCTAAAGATAAAACTTGTCCTGAAAAGTCCAAAGACAAAACAATCTATAGACAGTATTAATTAAATTAAATATCCCATTTTTTTATATCCTATGATTTTTTGTATATTTAAAAAATCTATTCATTTAGCAAAATGTTCCAAATTTTCGCAAATTCTACCATCATAGTCTGGTATTAAAACAGGTATCGTACTTCGATGCTATCACATCAACGTGAGCTGCTATCTACCAGAGTTTAGACGCAAGTTCTCCTTTTCAAGCCTAGGTCCTGGAAGATATCTGTAAGTACCAGATTTTTTCAATTTTTATAAGACACTTATTGATTATTCTTTGAAATTGAACGAATTGTTTAAACTAACTTGAACTAATGTAACCACATTTAATATTTATAGATTTGAAATCTCTAGCCCATAAGTTACCATTAAAGAGTTTTAACTACAGAAACAAGCATGTCAAGTCAATGAACGAACATCTAACGAATACTTTTCATAACTGCCATACGGGACGTTCAGGTCGAGTCCATAACTTTCACCAACTGCATTATATTTGCATCATATAAAAATGAGAAGAGAAGAGCAGCAAAAAACTAGAAGCCAATAGTCAAGAACGTCCACTAAGACCAACCTATTACGTTGCTTCAGGGATTGAAGACAATCGACAATATAGTCAATTTGGTCGTGTTCAAGAAATTTCTCAGTACGTGCATATCTGTCTATTTATCGTCTCCGCCTATTCAAATGCACTCTTATAATACTTCAATATTGCTTCAACAACTCTGGCAAACATATAAAACAGCGAACATAACCATAAACCCCTGGAACACCTTAAATGATTCATTACTATTTACCACACGTCATGAACAAAAAAACTTAAAAAAAAAACACTCATTTTGTAGCGTTTCCTTTCCATGTATGGAAGGCACCATGCGAGCCAGAACGTGTGAAAACACACACACACACACACTCCCACAAATGGCAACAAAGCCAACAGACCAACTTGTTGTACCGGGCATCGTATGGAGATGAGTCAGAGGCGTTGATTTCCTTGAAATCGGTTGGCCTCGCGGATGCCGGCTGGCGATCATATCAATCAATGGTACATTGCAACTACCACCCAGCTAAATGTTTCCTTGCACGTTATTGAGTCAGCCTATATGTAATTTCTTAATGAACGCGCAATTGCACATGGCGGATCGGACCGAACGTAGCGTCGCCATTTGCATTGGGAAGGCATTTTTATTATGTTCGATGGATGTGATGCGGAATGAAGTTGAAGTTGCTAGAGATACTACTCGTCCGAATGCCTATAGTTGTGGTTTTGCTGAAGGAAACCGGAATATTAATGGTTTTAATATTTTCAAACAATAAAACTGCTTTTTCTGCTAGCAAAGCAAACATTTAAGTTACCACAAAGGGTTCCCTAATGTTCTGCTTATTTTCGAATCTTTGTTTTTGTTTCAATTTTAATCAAAACTACAAACACTGGACAATGTTTGCCAGCTTTTCAGGATGAAAAGATCGATTTTGTTTGAAGAAGTAATTTTAAACTGGACAATTTTTAAAACCAATTTTTTGTGAGTAATAAAAATGGTGGCATTATTTATCTTCCGATGCATGGTTTTCTTTGGCCAATTTGAACAAAGCTTCATAGTTAGCTGGTAAAAGTGGACAATTTTAAGCTGTTTTTAAAGTAACTACAAAAACCCCAACTCTCCAACAGTTGAACGCTCCGTTCATTGACGTGGTCCATCCGGTTCGATTGGAGCCGAATCCATAAAAATGCGTCACATTCCAGAACCACAACCAGAAGCCGTCAGTGTCCCCCATCCACCATACCCCCACCCAAGGCTAGGAAAAGAAACGTTTCCATACCGTGTGTGCAAGTATCCTATTACGCCGTGGAAAGCAAACGGTGGCGAAGTGGAGCCCGGGAGTTCGGGAAAGTTCGCAAACTTAGCAACGGGAAGCCGACGTTGGAATGTTTTCTCGCGAGAAAATCGCACGCGGCGCAGTGCTCACACTTTGCTTGCTCAAATGTGTCAACCGAACCGATCTCCGTATCGAGGAAACGCACGGACGGAAATATGAATTTTACAAAAACAAAAACGAAAACGGTGCGAAAAACGGCGATTGATTCCAATTTTCCGCAAGGATAGATCACACTTAGCCTTGCCCGGATCCCGGCCGGATTGGTTGATTGGTAATCAAATAATGAAGCCTCCCTCGTACAATTGAGTTTCCTGCGTTTTCCCACGGATAGCGCCAGGAAGTCGAGGCAGCCTACGGCGACATTCCTCCAAAACGCACACACACACATGCAAACCCCTAACCTATGTTACGCATTTTCCACTTGGCTCTGGTACAAAACGCAGCGCTCTTTGCAGCGTAGTCGCTCTCTCTCTCTCTCTCTCTCTCGCTCTCGATTTGTTCCCGCTGGGAGCGTTCTCTAAGGGGTGTCTCGCACGCAGCATCCAGCGCGCTGACCTTGAACTTTGCAGAGATGAAACACGGCAGCACAAACAACAACGAAAAAAGGGCGACGGAGAAGCCCGTTGGTGGTGGAGATGGCTGACTTCAACACGGACGACGACGCGCGCACACACACACACACAAACACAGGTGGGCGCTTTTGTTTGTGGAGCACAAAAGGAATTGCGCGAGCACGCAAAACCGGGCTCTCTCGCCGAGCCCGTTGGGTGGGGGTGGGGGGAGCGGATTGAACAACAAATTTCCGCCCTAGCGTTACCCGCCAGTGGCGAGGATTATTTGGCTCGAAAATGTTTCGTTTGTTTGTATATATTTTCACTGGGCGGGCGAGGACTTTGGGGGAGCAAACAATTCGGTTTATCTGCGAACGCACACCTTTCGCGCGACCTTCGTCTTATCCCGTCATTAGCGGGGAGGAGAAAATCTGCGGTGAGCGAGGATTTTGTTTTTCCTCGCCCTTCCTTGGGTCGTGTTGGTTTTTTTTTTGTTTTTTTTTAGATTAAAATCAAATCAACATTTCCCATCGCAAACCGAAGGGTGAAGAGAAGGATTATTAGATTAATAAAGCCACCAAGGAGTATCGAAGTAGGCTTCGGGAATTCAATTCCACTTAGCAAGTTTCAATTGTCACAACACCAAGCGTGCAAATTGGAAGTTTATCCCCACTATAATCATGTTCCTTCAATTACCAAACCCCTCTCCCCGAGCTCCCCCCGCCCTCTTCCCTTCTCTAGTCAACAACAAATTGTCACTCGCACGCATCGCTCACTTTGATCCCGAACCGACACCGGGGGAGGTCTCTGTCGTCGAATTTTTTCCCGTTTTCCGTCCCAAAAGCCTTGCTTTTAGTTCGGTTTCGGTATTTTTTCTTCGTTCGTTTTGTTCCACCAACAGGATAAAGCAGGGAAGGGACGAACACAACAACAACCCCGGATGTCATATGATGCCTTTTTCTCCTACCCCGCCATTCCTGGTGGTCCGGCCTTTCTCTCTCATTCCCTCTCCCTCTCGGGTGGTGCATTTTTCGTTCTTCTTTATTCACTCCCCATCTCGCAGCTTCTCTGTTTGATCATGTTTCAGTGACACACAAATACACATACGCACGGCATACAAACAAAACTATGGATGCGTTTTTCTTTTTTATTCCCTTCAAGTGCAACAAAATGCACTTAGCGAAACGAAGCGCAACAAAACGCACACCCTCGATACGTTGAAAATAATAATAATAATGATGATAGTAATAATAATAACAACTAAGGCAACAGTAAAACGGCAAACGCACGGTCTTTTTTTTTCGTTGAGGGTTGCATGTTGCATTTCCGGACCCACTGGACTGGGCGGTGGGGACGGTAGCGTGAAAATACGAAAATGGGAACGCAACGGGCGGTTGCGAACGTGTTGGAAAATGTATGCATTTGGAATGAAAGCACACCGTACCGAACTTACTCGTGATGGTCGAATGCTGCCGCCGCTTGCTGATGGTTGCTCTAAATTTCTGCGCTGCACTCCGGATCGAACCCAGCTGCATGTGGTCGATTTTTGCGCTTCGAAGTTTCGTTGCCGATCTCGTTTTTCGCCATTTCACCATTGCACGACACTCGGGTGAGCTGCACCGAAGGCAGATAGAGCCACCCACACGCGGGAAACACTTGTTAGCTGCACATTTCCACAACGTTCTGGCAGTATAAAATGGGTTTTTTTTATTTAAGGATGTTTTTAAACGCAATATTTTCAATCAATCACCACACTCTTTTTTTTCGTTTATACCGGAACAGGAAAAAAAACTGCACGTCCTAAACCGACACCTTCCGATGCACACTTGGATGCGTGTGCGTGTACGGTGCACAGAATAACTTCGTTTTGTTGTGGAAAATCACTTCCAATCGCGGCGTTTCTCACACAGCCGAGAGCAAGAGAGAGAGAGAGAGAAAGAGCGAAGAACGTGTGCGCACGGTGAACGAAATGAAAAAAATAAACACACACACTAAAATTCTCGTCCCGAGTGTGTCACGGAATTTGAATTTATACTGCCTGCCTACACACTGCGCTCTGTTTGTTAAAGCGACTCGAGACCGCATTTGAAAATCACCAAAAATACACAAACACAAAATTTGATTATTCTTTACCTTTACCTCACTACAGTAGTTATGATATGATGCACTCTGATCCCGAAACACCGTTGTGGCGGGTGGGTGGAAACGAAAGACGGAACGCGCCTCGGAGACGACGTCCGCAAGCTAGGGGTGGTAAAACGCAACTAACTACTCACACAGATAGACGGCCACACGCTCCTAGGGGCTGGAAACATGGGCAAAACTGAAAACTGTGGCTCGCACAGTAGGCGAAACTGAACGTGAGAGGGCATAATTCATTTTCTAAGACACAAAATTTGAACCAAATGAATAATTTTTTTTTAATGTTGCAATAAGGGTGCCGAAAACTGCAGCTAAATAATTGTGCTATATGGTATATTTTTGTGTTAAAACTCATTTGTAATGAGTACACATATAATGGTATTCCGTATGCTGGAACAAAATCAGTAGATGCGTACATTATAAAGATTATTAGCGCACTATTTAAAATTCCATCATACAAGTAATTTGTTTGTTTTGTCAATGGGGAATGAAAACATTATGACGAATATAGAATATCTATGCACCTTGGGAGACAATGTGTCAGGCAATGTTATGCTTCAACCATTTGTTTATTTACTTTTTTTGTACTACCGAAAAACAAATAGGAAAGTGGCATAAATTTACTAAGTTATCCACACAAATCTGCAGTTAGGAATTTTTACAAACTAAAATTACTAATACCAATGGCAGGCCAACGATCGCACAACTGTAAAGTGAGTGAATTATCCATAATAATAATTTCAAACTAGAAATACAATTTGTTCCTTTCAGACTGTAGAAATGACCGTGGAAGACACGCTGAATTTCATTTCGGAAATAAAATTATGGCCTTGCCTATGGGACCTCACCCATGAGGATCATAACGACGGAAAGGCTCGTGATGAAGCCTGGAAATCCTTATCCCTGAGTTTGCGATACGATGCAGACGATCTGTTCGACAAATGGCAATCACTAAGGTCAACCTACAGGCAGTGTAAATCACGCTCAAGTTAGTAACTACTGTATAGGAAAGTTTTATTTTTCTGAATGAAATTGATAATGTTTCCAGAAACCAAAGGAATGATTGTGCAATGGAAATACTTTAATCATATGAGCTTCATAGACGGTTTCACAATCGAAGAAAGTTGTCCAGCGATAACTGTAGGTATCAAAACGTTGTCGCTGGTTGTGGCTCTCAACCATTTAAACCTTTTTAAATGGTTTAAACCTCAACCTTTTTTGTGTATTTTAGCTCCCGGTTAAAATCAAAACAGTTAACAAATGTCTCACTTCTGAGCATTCAAAAAAGAAACACAAACTACCGGCTGATTATATTGGACAAATTCCGGTAAGTTACATCAACATCCGCATGGAAAACCCGAAAGTGCTAAACAGGCAAACATAACATTCACAATAATTTCACTGTTACAGCATGCTCCAAAATCAAAAACAACTAAGTTGGCAGATAAGTTAACAACCGCAAACAACATTTTAGTCCGTATAAACGAACCTGAGTTTGTTGCAATCAACGAAGATGAAAACTCAAATATTTCTTCGCCGTGTTCTCCACAAGAACAACGCGAATTAGTTGTTAACACAATAACCGAGGACAATATAATGTTTCAATCAAAACAGTGCACCAGCAATGACCCAGTACCGAGCATGTTTAGCTCCAACGATGAAGATCTCCTTTACGTACAAACAATTGCACTGCAGATGAAACAATTCTCCCCGAAAACTAAGCGAAAACTGCAAATCGAAATCCACGACTTAATTGTCAATGCGCAAAAAAATAAATTTGAGGAGGAGTTTGGTCATCCCCTGAACTGATACACAAAATGTTTAATTGTATGCTGTAAATAAAATATATATTCGTTTGTTTTAAATTAAAAATAAGTAAAAGAAAACAGCCTATATCTGTAATACTTTTAAATCTGTATCTAAATCTAAATCTGAATTTTAAATCTACTTTGGTTATGGGGCGTTACTTACATGTTATGAAACCATTTTTATAATCATTACATGCAATTTCGTATGTCGGTTATCGTCAAATTCACGGTTGAACATTCAAGAAGCCGGGAAAATTTAAACCACCACGGTCCATAGAATGACTCTATTTACCTTGGGAACAATGTGTCAATCTTTGTTTACCTTTTTACAAAGTTTGTTGCTAGAGCAGTTTGCAATTTATGAAAACGTTGCTGGCTTCAAACTCAACATTTTAAATAAAAGCTGTAATTGCATCTTTCTTCCTTAATAAAACGTTCTAGAACATATCATCAGCATGGAGCAAAGGAAAGGTTACAAAAGAAGAGTAAGTTATTACGATTATTACGATTACGATTTCAAGTGCGATTACTTGCGCCCATCAATCTTTTATTTGCTGCATCCTTTTAGAGCATAGAAATGAGTACCGAAGAGACGTTGCGTCTAATATCAGAAATTCAAAAGCGAAGATGTTTGTGGGATCGAACACATGAGAGTCACAAGTGCAGAAGAACGCGAGACGAATCCTGGAACGAGCTGTCTCTCGCCTTCAACCACGACGCGGACGATCTGTTTGAAAAATGGCAATCACTGCGATCGTCTTACCGGCAGTACAAATTTGTGATGAGAAAGCGCAGTAAAGAATCGGGTAGGTACAGGGGCATACGATTTCCTTCAGGATGTACAATGATCGTACCTGTCATTGCAGTTACCGGGCGAATACATAAGGTGCAGTGGCCCTTCTATTCTGCTATGCACTTTACAAACTATCTACCGGACGATGAAAAAATGCCAATTTTACCGGTGGGTATCCGTAAAAGAACATATCAACTTGTAATTGTCGTTTATAATAATCCAGTTTTCTACTTCAGCCTCCAACCAAAATCAAAATTGAAGATCCAAACATACCCACGCCTAGTAAGGTGAAAAAGCCAAACGTGCCCAATGTTATAACAAGCACAAGCACAGTAAAATCCGCTTCCGATTCTAAATTTTGGAAGCCGCAGACTTCGAAGGTAAATTTCGGTGGTTGCTACTGTAGACGATAAAGGGTGTAACTCATGCTATACCCTTGTATTCCTTTTACAGTTGGCTGTCTCTTCAAACCCACTAAAACGCCGCATAGAACCATCCAGACCAACTGAACCGGAGTTCGTCAAGGTTGAGGTGAATTCATTGTTAAATCCACCCTCTCCCGACTCACCGCTGGAAAGCACGGGCAGTTTGCTAAATCCGGTGGATGAGGATGCAGTGTACGGACAGAGCATTGGACTGCAAATAAAACAGTTTTCACCGCGCACGAAACGAAAGCTACAGATCGAAATCCACGGGCTGATTGCCAAAGCGCAAAAGGAAGCATTTGAAAAGCAGTTTGGTGAATCGTACGATAGTTAATTTCCACGGATTGGTGAGTCTGTTCACCGTGGTGGGTTGTGAAAATATTCGTTTAAGCGTATGGTATCATGAAACTGACAATTTTATCGATCAAAGAGCCAAAAAAAGATCGACATTTTGTGTTTTGACTTTGCACAAGAAACATATTTTTCTTACAGACTGTATCACGTATTAAATCGTAATAAAAAATTTTCATCATATTGAAACACTTTTTTGTATATATTGTAGATAAATATTCGTGGCGGAAAAAGGATTCTTCTACGACTGAGAAACTCTTTGAAATAGATAAGACAAAGTGATCTGCTGAATGAAAAATAATTTAAGCATTATTCTATTGATTCAACCAAACTGACTGTTGACATTTCTTTCGCATCGAAAAAGCACCGATAATTTCTTGACCGCACCTTTATTATTAAGGAAATTTGGTTCCTTTCGTTGCAACAAATCGAGCAGAAAACAGTAACAGTACACTAGCACATCGAACAATTGGCTACATCGCACATAGAATTCATGTAAAGGGAGATACCCTGGAGGTCCCATGTCATTTGCAGACGCTACACCGTACATTTACCTTTGGTAACTAATAGAAAACAATAAACCCATATTCCCTTCGAACACCCTCTACCCACTGCCGATTTCCAGATAATGTTTGATTAACAAAAACACCCTCAACACCTCGCACCGATCACTTTTAGCACATTTAGTATGGAATTTGATTCTGATAATACTGGATCATGTCGTACGTGCGCGTGCGGAAGTTTTGGTACGAGTTCCGTATCACGCCCAACATGTGAGCGGCCGCCTCCTTGCTGTTCTTTGTCGGCACAAACCGTTGCTTGAGCAGCGTGATCGTCTGGCCCCGGAAGCAGGGCAGCCCGGTATCGAGCATGAGCGACACCAGCGTTACGATCGCGTCCTGGTACGGTCGAATGGCGAGGAACGACTGGACGCACAGATCGCAGAACCACTTGAACGGAGCCGCTTCCATCTTACCACCCATCACCATCACCATCTCGTCCGTCAGCTTCAGATCGGGCTCGAACCCAATGTTACCGCCCGGGGAGGATTCAAACATAAAGCCAAAATCTGAAATCAAAGCCATAAGACATTAATTACTACTAAAACTGTGATTCAAACGTCGTTTGCATCAAACTAATTTTTTATCAACAATCGATAATCGGTGCATTCGATGAAACGACAAACAGCTGGACAAAACAGAAGTTACTGGTTTGTGTCCAGGATGGTTATATATAATTTATAAGTGCTAAGAATGTGAGCATTAGTGTTTTAATTTGTTTGTTTACTAATTTCCATCATTTTTTAAAATAAAAAACAATTTTAATCAAAATAGAATCCGAAATGATATCAGGAAAAGCATTAGGGATTATAAAACTATCGTGTGCGTATCCTAGACACAAACCATAACGCCCCAATTGCCTTAACTAAAGGTGCATTTAGTGTTCTTAAGTGAACGTGAAAATTCCCTATTTTGACAAAACAAAACAAAACATTTTTCAAAATATACAAACAGATAAGGAATTATATAAGATTGTTAAAGTTCAAATGATATTATAATGTTAATTTTCATTTAATGTACATTTAAATCCATTTGGTGAAAGCGAAACACAGTCTTACCGATATGAATAATATGGCCATCCTTGTCGATCATGATGTTGCCATTGTGACGATCCTTAATCTGCAGCAGGTATCCAATCACGGAGTATGCGGCCATTGATTTGACGAAATTGCTACGGGCCGACTGGAACTCCTTGGACGTTTCGTCCCCGTACTGGTGCAGGAAGTACTCGTACAGCCCGAAATCCGTCTGCCGGCCGAGCTGATCGCGCGATTTCGCGTTCGGCACACACTCGATCACGCCACACTGGGAAATGGAGCAAACGGGGAGAACATACAAAATATCTGTACTAGAACAGAAAAACATCACCAACAACTTACCCCTGGTGCGGTGGCGACCACACGGTACGGAAACAGATATAGCTCTAGTCCAACCTGCTGGAACACGTTCTTGAAGATCGAGATCACCTGCAGCGCGAGCATGTCTTGCCGGACGTCATCACCCACCTTGAAGATGGCGGCCTGCCATGCTTCCGGACCGAGCGAGTTCAGACGGGGTGCATCCAGCTGCGAGTCCGGATGGTTCGACACCTCCATGGCCATCGTCTCGAGCTCGGTAATGCCGCATCGCTGCACACGGAACCGTGCCAGATACGGTGCCTTCGCCGCACTCTGCATCGGCGTACCGCTGTTGTAGTCGATGTCGAGCACCATCGCTTCCGGGTTCGAGGGCAGATAGCATCCGGACTGCACCTTGATGCGGCTCAACGCCTCCAGGCACGCTTTCTTCCGTGCCTGACCCTTCGGGAACGAGCGTATCTCCCCGCTGACGGCCGTGATCTTGCCGAAGAAATCGAACTCACGCTCATAGAATCGCTTGGCTGGGCCCGAAAGCGATGAGATGATGTTTTGCGACAGTAACTCCAGCGCATCGTACAGTGCTGCGGGATGGGAGAAGAAAACGAGGATGAAGTTTATATTAATAGTGAAATAAAATTATTGAGAAAAAGCTTTTCATTACAGTCCCGATGGTGCATCTCCTCGTCGATGTACATGTTAGTCTGCATGTTCCACACGAGCTGGTGAGCCACAATCTGCGATCGCTTCGAAATGTGCTTTATCAGTTCCGTCACGTACCCCATCTGTAAACGAAATGTGATACAATTTCAATATTTTCTTAAAATGTGGCTTTTTGAAGTAATTCTAGCATTCTTGTTGAATATTTGTTAAAAAATTAAAAACATATGAATCTCTATGACGAATGAGTGAGTGAGATGGCACTCTGACAGAAGTGATTGCTCTCATTTGTAGTTCAATCTGTCATAAACTTCAGCGCCTACTGAACCAACTACCCTACTGCTTTTAGCAACATTTTTCCAGTTTAAAACTCACCGTATCGTGCCGCAACGCTTGCACCAGCTGCGGAATGTACGGTAGGACCGCATCCGCCGGGTACGAGTTCAACGTCTTCACCGCGTACTGTGCCGTGAGCGGGTGGGTCGGATACTGGCGCGAGAAGTACGACAGCGCCTGGATCGGATTGACGCGTGCCCACGTCAGCATGTAAACGAGCTCCGGCGACTCGTTCAGTACGGTCTTGGTCGTCACAAGATACTTCAGCGCTTCCGGTATGTGAACCGCCGCCATTGGATCCGAACAAACCAGTCGCGTCACCTCGTCCTCAATCGTTTCCGCGTTACGGATGCGCTGCGGTAGAAACACGGCCAGTGCCGGATTGTACGACCAGGCGAGCCGTGTAAAGTCACGCCACACGTTGAGCTTGAGTGGACGTGCCCGCCACTCGGCTACCGACTCCTCGCCCGGTATTTGCAGCTCCGGCAGGGCGAGTGGATTGGCCCAGATCAGCATGAACTCGATCTCGACGGCGAGCAGCTCGAGGATGAGGTTGCGCTTCTTCATGTAGTCCTTGTCGTACGCGTCCTTCGGGAACGGTGGACGCTTGATGCGTGCCGAGCGTTTGGAGAGCGTCGAAGTCGAATGCGGAATGGTGTTGTACCAGCCGGCGTTGCCACTGCTCGTCGACCGAGCAACCTCACTACCGGCGAGCGAAACCGTATCGAGAGACACCTTCTGCACGGACAGATTGACGGAGGCAGTGTGGAGCTCGTAATCGCTCACTTCCGACGCGACCAGATGCTTCTTTTCGCTGCGCATCGTTTGCCAAAACTTGAGCAGAATCGAGATGTCCTCGAGCAGGGCCTCACGCGACTGGCTCGGGCAGAGCTGCGGCCCGCAGAAGTAATCGAGCGCGTTCGCATAGATCCGCTCGCGCAGGATGTTGCGGGCGAGTGATTTCGGAATGGTGTTACCCTGTAGCAGCGATAGACCGCACTGGAGCAACTTAAACCGACAGCCCACGGTCGAGATGTGGCGGTTTTGCTTAAAGTCCCGGCTAAACGGTAAGCAGCGGTGCAGCAGCATGCAGAACATCTCCACCTTGTCCCGGTTGCAGTACTTCGCCGTGTCGACCATCTCCGACAGCAGCTGCAGCCAGATGAGATGCGGTGCGACAACGATCGGCTTCGGCACCAACCGACAGCCTTCGTACGCCGCCAGCGGACTGGCGACATCGTTTTCCTCCGCGAACAGTCCCATCCGCTTGTCGAAGGTCGTCTGCCAGGCCGTGACCATCTCCTGGATGAAGCACAGCTCCAGATCCTGCCGGGCGGTCAGTATCCACTGCCAGCACTCAACCGCCGTCTCCATCGCGCTCTCGGTGAACAGCTGCACCTGCGAGGACGAGATCGCATGCAGCAGTTTCCGATTCGCGCTCGAGCATAGTATCAGATAGGCCGTCGCACGCCACAGCGCACCGCGATGCTTTGCGTCGCTCTTCTCCCCGCACGCGTCCCACACGTCCCGCACGAGCCGATCGGCCAGACCCTTCTTGTCTTCGTCCTCCAGCACCGACAGCAGACCGGATATTTCGCCCGCATACTTGCTGCGCAGACACAGCACCGACACGAACTTGGACGTATCGCTGTTGACGCAATGCGGCCGCTTCGTTGTGGTCGGTATCGACGCGTTCGTCACCCAGGTGTGCAGTATCGAGTCGACTGCCAGCGCTAGCCCACTGTGGTTCGATAGTGTGGTCGACGGGACCTGGTTCGGGTACTCCTGCAGGTGGCTGCGCGTCGATTTCGGGGCCCACTTCATCGCCTCGTTCACGATGCCCTGGCAGCGGTCGGCGAAATCTTTCACCCGGCTTTCCCGCGCCGGTAAACTGTCCATCAGCTGCAGCGTGTACGGCGTCGAGGCAACGCGCAACGTCGGTGTTTCCTCGTTCGGATCGAGCGTCAACGAGAAGGCGAGCAGCTGCAGGACGTCCAGCATGCACCAAAGCACCTTCCGGTTCCAGAGCAGGTGCGGAAATTTGTCCACCAGCTGCGATAGATACTGATCCGCCACGAGCTGGATCTGCTTGTGGATGTGGTTGAAGTACACGAGCAGCAGCATCGCCTGCGATTCGAGCACCTTCTCGCGCACCGAGTCCTGCGCCAGCAGCACACTCCGGAACTTCTCAAACACCTGATCGCCGATACACCGCACGCACTGCCACATACCGTACTTGTCCTTCAGCAGCGCGTTATCGCACAGATAGCTTAGGATCGGTTCCAAGCTCGGTTCCGAGGCGTTCTCCACACGCAATATCTCCAACCAATAAACGCTCAACAAGTACGCGCACTGCGCGAACGTCAACTTGTTAATACACGCCGTTATATCCGCCGGTGGATGATCCAACAGCAGCAGGATCTGATTACGCAGCTCCATCAAACTGACGCTACCGGACCGAATAGCGGACGTGTAGTTTAGCTCGCGCATCTCCGACCGGTGAGCCGTTTGCGAGATGAGCAGCGGTGATTTGGCCGCTATCTGCTGCACGCCCTGGTACCAGTCCGATGGCCACAAACGGGAGTTGGTGAAGCCCATCACCACGCAGTACAGCCAGAAATCCTTGAACAGTTTGTGAAGCCGCTGTTTCGGGTTCTTGATCGGGGGTAGTCGGCGCACGAGAACCTGTGGTGGTAAATTGGGGAAAACATTGAAGAATTCAATTGAATTTGGCATTCATTTACATTCATATAAAACAAAAGATTAGCGGCGAAAGACCCTTCAAGACAGTCTTTCTAAAAATCTACTAAAAATAGATCGACTATTTCAATTATCTTGCTCGAACTAGTTTTCTAAAATATAATATAGTATGACTTTGGTAATTTGAAAATCGAAAATATTTTAAAAATCTTAAAAAAGGTAACTAGATTAATTTTTTAGTTCTCGGCACACTACGCCAATCTCGAATTAATTCAAAGCTGATCTACCATAATCCTAACTGAAAAGGTCCCTTATCTTTCTCACTGTACCGATCGTGCCGCAATCCCCATACTCACCGCAATCACCGGAATCAGCATGCCGAGATTACCCGCACTCGAGCTTGCCTTCTGCGCCCCGGACGTATTGTCCGACGACCGTTCCGCCTCCAGCCCGATCTGTACGAACAGCTCCAGCAGCTTGCCGAGCAGATCGAGCATCTCCAGCTCGCCCTGTATGTTGGCGGCAATGTTGGCCAGCGCGTTCACCACCGCATCCGACACGTGGTGGTACGATTTCCTGTAAACACTGTTCATTGTTTAAACCCGCGACACAACGACGGCACAAGCGGCAACGGTAGGTAACGGCGGCGGGATGTGTCGTGGTGGAAGTAAAAATTTTGAAATAATTTAGATGATTGATCGACGCACACACATGAGTAACGGAGAGCGAGAG
>JXWZ01005787.1:0-21712 GCA_000956215.1 Anopheles farauti No. 4 | reverse complement strand
AGTAACCCACACTATCAAACATTGTTAGTATATAAGCAGCTCGATTTTTGTTATAAAATTGGAATTAATCAGAACTTTGACTGGAGAACGTCTCGTCTTTTGAACAAAATTCTTTGACCTCTTGCTTAGATTTTGGTTAAGTCTGGCCTAAGTTCGTCGCTAGCAAATGCATGCTGTTATTATTGCAGAAAACATTTAAAATAGAATACAGTTTTGAATAATTTGTATTACTCGAATTATTCCACTAATTTTAAATGAGGATTGATTAAGAATAGATGTCTAGGAACACAGTTGTTAGAGTTGTTTTATCATTCATTTAAATTCAATCATTGTTGTAATGGCGAATGATAGTAATCTATATTTCTTTCCGTCAATGATACATTGCAATACAAACGTCAAATACATATTGTTATGGCAACAACAATCATTGACAGACTGCAAAGCGTGAAGCTGGAAGTGAACAATCGTTTATACCGACGAGTTGAACCTAGATTATGCATGTCAGAGACGGCATTGTACATGAATTAAATTCATCAAATGAATTTTTGATTTACTACTAGGACGCCATTTGTTTTAAGCGTCCTATGATCTTGATTTTTCTCTTATTTCTCCTTGGGGTTTCCTCTGATCGAATCCGGTCGTGTTGTCACTTTTGGCCACTATTGCTATCATTCTTCTAAACGAGCTCTAACTGCATTCGCTCGTTTGATTGCAGATTTGTATTCTTCAACGGTGAATTCTTTGTAAACTTAAACCTTTTTCAAGAACGGAATGTCAGTAGTTTCAGTTTACAACGTTGGACTCTTTATTTAAATCTCTTAAGTGTGAATTTTTTGCCAACTCCTGTTGCTTTTTACCCCCTTGTCAAAGTTAGTTGAATTCAATTTCTTGAATGTTTAATGAACATATTCTAAAGAGATACTATTGCGACGAAAGTTTAAAGAATTTTGAAATCAGATTCAAAAGTTTTCGAAGCATATTGACAGACTCGTTTTCTCCCAATCGAGTAGAAATAGCCATATAATGGGTTTTATAACAAGTGCTGGGAGAAAAATTCCGCATAAACAAATGAACAAAACAAATAATAGCTGTTCTAAAAAAAATCAATCTAAACTCTAGGATGCGGAGTGTCGATTGGGCTACCTTCAGAAGAAAAGCACTGTTCGTTTTATTTTCTTCCCCAGTAACAAGCTCCCTTGCGCCACCCTCGAAAAGATCGAAGATTATCGGCTGCATTGGGAAAATTGTGGAATGATTACAGTGATTGTTTCCTTTCTCAGGTGCTGGTTTGCGAAACTTTCGCCGGGACTTTCCTCGCCGCGAAAGCATCATTCCACTGATGGCGGTTGTAGCAAGGATCCTTCACAAAGAAGCCATCGCCGGCCAGAAGAATCGAACGATAATAACAAGTTAGACAAATACTAATTGCTACCGAACGATGTCGACGGTTTGGTGGGCAGAGTTGGTGTGGTTCCGCAAAAAAAAAAAAAACAGAAGCAAAAAAACTATCCCAGAACAAAATGTGCCACCAACTTGGAAACCGTAATTACTCTCTCCGCCTCACGTTGTCCCCTATTTTCTGTCCACCTACCCCAATAGGACTTTGTTGTCGCGCGGTGAAAAATACTTCCGAAAATTGCAACTAATTGTGAAACGAATCGAAAGCCGAGGAAACAAATTTGAATAATGAAAACGGAGGAGTAGGGCTGGTGGGTGGACGGTTGGGCTGGACGCGAAATAATTTGCCGTGGCCGGCTGTTTCGCACCGGCGCACCGTCTGGAAAGAGGAAGGCACGAACTGGGAGCTAAATAAAAAGCACGCAAAAAGAAGACTGCATCGTTGCTTGCCGTCCGATGGCAATGAGGACGACGTCGACGGCTTCAATTACGGATTCGATCTTTGAGGGTTTCGCACCAGGAGGGAAAATGAACAAGTTTTTGCCCATCGACAAGGCGCTTTAAACTCATCCCGATTGGTGCACAGGTGTTTCGCCACGGACCAACTTTTAACCAACTGCTCGAATAAAAGAATTATTTCTCCAAATAGCAGCCGTTTCCGGACATTCTTGTCTAACGAATTTAGTATTGTCAGCTGAACCGAGCGGGAAATCGCGTGCTTGAAAGGAAAGGGATAGAATACGAGACATGGAAAAAAATTAAATGCACCACCAAACACGCAAATGCATCGTTTCGTACAACAATAGAAGGGATGGAGGTTATCGGTTCGGTTTCCATTACGCACGGTTTCCTTGCTCGCCGAGTGCGAGATTTGTCTCAAGGATCTCATTATAAATTTGGTGTGCACTATTGTCGAAGTGAAGCGAATTGTGAGCCTGCTCGGGTGGTGGTGCCAAATTTTCTGAAGCTGCTGGTTGCCGCTCTTTCCCGTACGACGAGCTGACGTCAATCGTTTGCGCATCGTTTGCTCGCTCAACAAGAACCACAATGGTGGAAAGATTTTTCGCGACACGTAATCTTACAACAATAGGAGGGAGAGATCACAATTTCTCACCCTTGTTTGACTGATTTTGTGATTTTCTTTGTCTCATTTTGTGGCTGTGTACTATCACGTTCACGATTTGCAGGCATCCTTTACGAACATATTCCCTTACACATCCCGTTCAGGAGCTTGATCTGTTGTCTTTGCTGCGAGCTTACCGCTTGCTGGTAGCTTTAAGAGCGAATGTGAATTTTCCTTCACCGACCTTCGGCATCACGGCGTTGACGATTCAATAAGGAAAGTTGGTGACAAAATTTTTGCGCTAGAAAACATAAACCTGGAATCGTTTCGTAAGAACCGCTCCACGAACGGCAAACAACTTCCCAGTGGGTGAGTGTTTTTTCGCATAAACTGTGCTTTATCTAGCCGCGTCTTGCTATTGTTTTCCTTTATTTACTTTGCCGCCGCAGTTTCGCGAGCACGCTGAGCCATGTTTTACTAGATTCGATGTCTTGTTTTTTTTCTGAGCTGAGCAGAAAGTTGTACCAGCGTAAACACATACATGGGGAAATAATAAGGGCGAACATTAGAAAGGATACTTGTTTGGTGCATTGTCGATATTCTGTTGAATGGGTGTACCATTTTAGCAACAACTAAAAAAGAAAAAAGGAATCTTCGTTTGCAAGCAGTTTCGTACATGCATCGTTACGATGCGACTACGTTTGGCGAGTATCCAGCGCAATGGCAGCAGATCGCAAAGCTGCTAGGATCGCTTGTTTTAATGAGATGCTACGCTTAAGTTCGTCGGAGTTTTTCTGCTTCTGCTGCATGCCTTGCTGACTTGAACAACATGTCCATGTGATGCTGTGTTGCTCTAAAGAAGATAGATGAAGCTGTGTCCCATTTTAAGCAGTAGCATTGATTGAAGCATTGCTGGAGTGGTTGCGAGCAAAACTGTTTGATACTTTTATGAACTAAGTAAGAGATTTGCGTCATACACTCCATCAGGAGAAATTGCATTTGGAAGGAATTTTTATCATTAACCTGTGTTCACTTGGTGCAAAAAATACATTTCAATAAGTTTAAAGTGCATAAAAACATATTGCTTAGCATATGTAAAACAATACCTAAAAATGACATTTTATTATTCAGAAATGATCGAAGTTGATATGATGAGTTTAATGAAATAAAACAAATTAACTGATATGATGCATGAAATATTTTTCTAACAGCGATTGACGATAAATGTAGGAAAAATTGATTTATGACAAATTTGATTTTAAAACTTTTTGTTCATATGAATATTGCTTGAACATTAAAGTAGTTAAATACTGTCAAACTATGTATTGGATTTTATATTTTAGTTCATGAATTGTATTCAGGAACTGAACTAAAGGATGTTAATTTGATTGTTCAAATCCTTTCAAAGAACTTTTCACACTATTTCGGCTGAGTTAAAATCACACAAGTATTATGATAATTATAATTTTTCTTCTCAATAGTAAATTTTTCCAGGATTTTTATTTGCTGAAATTATCTCTCTAAGCTTTCAAATCAATAAATAAATAAATGAAATCACTTTAATCATGGTGTTTTGCGTTATTCACCTCTGTTATTGCATATGAAATAATGATAAAATGTTACATACTATGCGTAATTTTTTGAGCAGTTTTATTTTACTATAAACGCAACAAAATCTATCTTTTATTGCATCCAAGTGACGTAGAATTTTCTTCACCAACATTGATAATTCAAAAAGCCACAACTGGCAGTGATTTAATCGGTTGTTTTCTTTCAAAACAATCGCTAACATGCATGTTGAATAACCGAGAACTGAGACAGACCCTTCATAAGCCATCGCATCGGTGCTCGTGATAAAGCAGATTCAGCAACAAACCAATCTAATTTTCATCCCTGCGTGATTCAACTGTCAACTCGCGGACGGGAAGCGGCCTGTTTTTTTCTTCTTCCCCTTGTTCATAGCAGCGAGAAGCTGGCTTAATGTTGTTCGTTTATCCTGAAACCTCTGGCCGGTGGTTATTCTTAAGTAATATGTCACGTCCAGCGTGCGGACGTCAACTTTCGGGTGGGTTTTATCCGGTAAAGGGGGTAAAAAAAAACTCCAGACCAAGAAAGGTGTGAAGCTGACCCGGTGGGAAACAGACCAGCGTAAAAAAAAGAAATAATAGCACACAACACAACTTTCTCGAGGTTGAAAGCGGTGCGGCGACTTCTGGGAAAAAGAATAAGCCAAAATTAATTTTCATACCTGGCGAATTATATTTTCACCTACGCCCGGGTAAAAGGGGAACATACACACAAGGGCAGCAATCCTTTTCGGCTGCAGGCAATTCGTGTTGGGTTGGGCTCGGAAGCCGGTGAAATGGGTCAACAGATTAAGTCCGATAGTCAGTCCGATGACACCTGACAACTGTTTCGTCCAGGTAAATGAGACCTCGCATATTATAGGAGCGATGTTACAATAATACTTAAATCTCATGCATCACTCAGTTAATTTGGGGTTGCGGTCATCGGTGTTATTTTTAACTTTTCGGTATCCGAATATTTTCTATAAACTGCAATTAAAACGACCAAGCGTACAGCGTATGGCATCTGTATAATTAATTGCACAAAAATTCTTCCTATTTTTTACTGTTCTTTCGTAAAAAACGAGTTCATTATTCACCAATTCATTCATTTCAATTTTTCTTGTTCATTTTCTAAATATTTATAATGTTTAGAATATTAAATTGAAAATTAAACTGTTGGATAATTGTCTATGTTTGCACTATTCTAAACAACTTTCATCTGGTTTTCTGCTTTTTCCCGGATATAAAGACATTTCTCAAAATTAAAGTTGTAAAATTCAGCTGAATTGTAAGCATTGTTTCCACTAACGAAACAAAAGCATCAACAAATTAATGTAAACCGTTTGATGAAGATTTAAACGAGTTCCGTTAGTGACGCATGTTGAAACAAGTGAATAACTGGAAATTTTATCAATGACATCAATATATTCCAGCGAACAATGCACTCGAAACTTTCCAGATGGTATTAAAATAATGGTAACAATATCGTTTGGCTGGAAAGATTACTGGATGCATAGAGCATTGATTTGAATTAATTAAGGGAATATTTGGGGAACATATTGTTAAGCTGAAATGGAAGTATGATTTTGAAAAAAATCTCCCAAAAATCTCGTCACAATAGCTCGCAGCACACGCTCGCTCCTCAAAGGAAAGATGAAAGCAGGAAACATTCGTAATCGTTTCACCGCTTCCAGGGGTTAAAGCTATTTACCTCCACTGTCATGCAATTTAGTGTGTTTTTGGAAGGTGCTGCATAATGTTCGAAGAGTTGATTCCATGCGAAACCCGGCCGGAAAAGGGCAATAGGTAAGGAGCGGGGAGAAAAACAATAGCAACCGAAAGAGAAAGCGAGAGATCACACGATTTTTCGATGCCCACTCGCGACTGTCAAAGACGAAAAACTTTGAATAAACAATTTGCATACATTTTGTAAGTTTGACTAAGAAAACGGAGGCGATTGTGAACCACAGACCGGATTGCTTCGTGAGTTCCGGTGTGAATGGAGTTGGGGTGTAGGTAAATACAAACAGGAAGGAAAAACACAAAACGAAAACGGGAAAGAGGCTTTTTCGTGCCTTGTTTCTTGCGGAGGGGAAGGTTTGGAATTAGTCTTGTTTTTTTTTTGTCGCAAGTTCACACTGTAACTGTTGGTGGCTTTATGAAAAGGCAACGTTTGGCCACCACGGTGTGAATCCGGACGATTTTTGTAGGATAAAAGTGGTTGCATCAACACGATGTAAGTCTTTGTAGGAAGGGTTATTAGGTCTGCCGCAAAATGTTCACGTTTAGTCTTATTTTTGGTTGTTTTTTGTTTTTTTTTTACAAGACAATTTTGATGTTTTAAATTCCATATGTGTATTTAATTCCTTATCGAATTTTGATAAATGCATCTCTGTTATTTTTGACGGTTTTATAATTATTTTGGGTTCATCCCATTATGTTTGAAATTGCATAAGACTAGAATGTGTTGATTGAATAAATTAGAATCGATTTGATAAATTCGATAGGCAATTTTCATAATTCAATTGTAATAAAATGATATAATTTTCTAATTTTGGAATTTTATGTCGTTCCAAGCAGTAAAAAAAATTGGGATCTTTATAAACAAAAGCTGCAGAAAATTGAAAAATTTCAAATATTTAATGGGATATTGGAATATTTTTAAACAAAAACTACACAAAACTTACAATTTTTAAATGTTTAAAAACTTGTGTTTTTTTTATTATGATTATTTCGTTATCTTTATTGTTTTATTTTATTTTAATACTCAACTTTAACAAACCATTATTTTTTTTTCATTTAAAAAAATGTTTATTAAAAATGAAAAATGTTTATATAATACTGAATATCATTTTAAAAGGATTGGCAAATCTTGTTTTTACAGCCACTTCAATCTCAAAAGACAAAAAAAAACAAAACAAATTATCACAAAATGTATCGCTTAAAGATTTAAACTCATCCCGCAAGAAAGCGTTCATCCGTTGGATTTTATTTTATTTCATTTTTCCCTTTTACATCTCCATTTGTATTCTCTTCTATTTTTCGCCGACTACGACTTACCCGTCACCGAAATAAGCTTGTCACGGGAGACGCGTCCTGTGCGCGCCACGTCTTCATCTGCGGTAAGGCAATCTTCTTAAAATTCGATACACTCGAGAATTAAATGAAGTGCGTGAATTCCGATTGTGTCAGATCCGATTAAGGGTGCGAGAGGGAAGGTTGGATGGGGATCTGCGAAACGCTAGAATCGTCCGGAATGGCACGGAAAACTGGCACTGGCACGGTTTTCCCTCATGGCAACGAGCAAGTTCATCTTTCGTTCCATCCACCAGGCGCCTCCATGCTCCCACGTGACCATCACGCGTGGTTTGTTTCCACCTTCTCCGTTTGCGGTAACGAGACGGGGGACACGAGGGCGGCGGAGGGGTGACAGAAATGTTGCCTTATTTTCAAAATACTCTCTATTGTTATTCTTTGTGATTTCAATTTGAATAATATTATATTTCTGTAGACGTCGTTTTGTCGCCAAATGTCGCGGGCGGTGTTTGCCGGAAGGAAGATTTTTTTTGTGTCACTCGCTTTACATTTTCCGCTGGCGTTATCTACCCGGCCGGGTTTAGGGGGTTCCAATCGTTTTCTTCCATTTCTCTCACCGAGCGTCGTGGTACTTCGGATAGGCACCCCCATTCGCTAGTCCTATTTTACTTTCCTGCTTTCCCGCAGCTTCCTGCACCGCCTAGAAAATTGTGCCGCCAGCAGAGCCTCGAGGGACTCGTTCGGTTTTTCGGGATGGAAATCTTCATTCACTTTTCCCACCCGACCGTGACGCGCTTTACGCTGCGCACACAGAACATCACCCAAACCACCTCACGCGGCTTCGCACGCTTTCCGGCATCGCATTACCGCCGTCTGCCGCCATCACTAAACGCTTCCACCGTCTAATCCTGGCGTGCGTGCGGCGTGGAGAAAGGGCACTGTGTCGACTTGCTGACACGCAACGCAGACCGAAACAGCGGATGGAAGAGAAGAAAAAAAAAGCAACCTATGATTTCCTTCGGCAGCGTGTGCGATTGATAGCGGAGGTAGGAAGTGAGGGTGGGTTGGCGCATGAAACGAAATGGGAAATTTATGCTGATTTTATGTAATTGTTAATTTGGGTAAACATATTGAAAAATCGCCTCGATATCGAGACAATCCGACGGTTTGAGGGATCGGCTCGGTAGAGAGGGGTAAAGGAAACACTAGACAAAGTGGTCGAATCGAGGTCGAGGATTTCTGGTTTATCGTTGTTTTTTTTTTTTTACGAACCATATTACGCCCAGTGCAGTTTGTTAGCGGTTCTTATTCACGCGAAGTAATTAGGATGGGCATCAACGGTGAACGATTGAAATGTGCCGCATCTAATTTCCCTTGTGGGAAGATCTGGTGTAATGCCGACGGGCGAAGGGAGTGGAGGAAGATTATGTTTGAAATGTTTTAATTCTGTAGACCTAGTTTACGGTTTGTATAAGTTATAAACAAGAAATTTGTTAGAAATAGTCAACCTTTATCCAAACTTATTTGCATAAAAAAAAAACAAAATGATAGTAGAAATTATTCGTCTAAAATAATCAAATTCGAAAGAGGGGGAAAATCCTCAAAAGCAAAAACCATCCATTAGCAGCAATCATTGTTATGTGGAAATACCATCCATGAATGGTAGTTCCACATAAAATAGGGCATTCATTTGGTTTCAAAACTAAAGTTTCACTTCATGAACCGAGCGAGAAAATTAGAGAAAATATTTCATTGGAAATGAAATATACAAAATGCGCCAATCACTTTTTACACAAATTATATGATGTGTTAAAGTAAGAGTTTTTCTTCCAATTTCTAAAATGTTGATTTTTTTTTAAATATGTTCAAATGTTATTTCATGTTTAAATAATTCTTGAAACCGTACCTACATTTGCTACGATTATTTGAACATTTCACGGATGGTTGCTCATCTTTGTCGCAATCAGCGCATGACACGCTACCATCCAACCATTACCACGTGAGTAGTAAATGGCAAAACAGTGCGGATTCGTACCACAATAAAACAACAAATATAACCGTCAACATTCCCCTTGAAATCATTCATTGTTTTGTGCCAGCATAACCGTCATTTCGCAGTGGCCACCCGGCAGGCTTGTGGCCGACAAGCAAAAAAAAAAAAACAACCGGCCGTCCACTCGAAAAATCATGCTCCTGTGTGTTTTCAAGTTCAATTACGGCTGTCAGGAGTGGATGCTGTCGAACCGCCAGCCGGGGTTACTGTTGGCCCGCTCCCGGTACCGGCTTCCCAGCGGGTGAACCCATGGGCAAAGGATGAAACCACGCCATTTGCCTCCACACCATGCAGCGTTTTGGCACACCGTTTGGCACCGGGCCAAACGGTTAAGCGCCAGACGAAAAACTCGCTTCCCGGAGTGTGAGAGCGGTGCGGGAAGAAAAGAATCCCCAGGATCTCTTTGCCCTCGCCCGTCCCCCACTCATATCGTCGTGGTGGGTTACGCGAGCGTCAGTCAAAGGTGGCCAGGCCAATAAACACCAGCCCGGTAGCTAGCAGCATCGACCGAAAACCATTCGCAATCGTGTTGTCGTTGTGTTTTTCCGTCGTACGAACGCTGACATTTCCGGTGCCTGCGCACTGGCACCGTCCCGGGATCGGTTTCGAACGAGAGACACCGTTCCGTTCGGGTTCCGTATGTCGACACGGACAACATTCTCTCTCGCGCTCTCCTTGGGCACGCTCTATGTCGACTGTTCGCGAAGGTGCAGCTGGCACACCGTCGGAGAAGGACGTCCCGAAAGCCGAACTTGGTCCTACAGCAACACCAACACTGGTGTCCGTTACATAATTTGCTCTCAGCCGGCATCAAGTCCCGGCATCCGCACCAACAAAGCGCGCCTAGCCTTCGGGGAGCCGGAGGCTGCCACGAGCGTTAGTAATAACAACAGTGCGATCCCGAAATCCCGGGGAATACTTCGCCTCGGCTCGTGCTCCACTGCAAGGGTGGTGAGTTCGGTCGAAAAACTCACCACTGAGCAACGAAGGAGCAAAGAAACAAAGCCGCGAGAGTCGTAACGCTACCGTAACGCCGTCGGATGCGAGGACACAGCTGTCAGATGAGATGTGAGCGCGCGTCCAATCATCTCCGCAGCGAGGTAATCATCGTAGTAGTCTGATTGCAGATACGGTGCGAATTGGACGTATACGTGTACGTGCGAAAGTGTCGCGTTTTATTGCGAAGCTTTTGTCGCACCAAAGTCGTGAAGCGCGCGCGGATTCACGTTGACGTGTTTGTGTGGTGATCCGGAGCGGAAAGTGTGCCGGAACGCATGCCGAAAAAGTATGTTGAGCCACGCAAAAGTCCAACAGGAATGCAACAGCAAAGCCATGGGACGCTTGCGGCGAATGCTGGACGCTAACGTTCCCGAGCGAACGAGTTAAACTTTGCCACTCGGAATCATCCGTTTCCCGCAGGGACCGCAGGGATTCGAGACGAATCTCCCCGCACGAAAGCCGGTGTCCGAAATTGACTTTTCTTGTTTTCTCCAGCACGGTTTGCGGGTGTGTGCGCAATCTAAGGGTTAAGTCAATTCCCTGCGGCCGTCGACCGGTTGCGACAAATTTTCGCTACGTAGCAACCTGCCAGCGCCTGCAGGTCCTCCTCCTTGTAGCACCAAATATCGCACACGTGTGTAATCGCGGCGGTTTCATCTTAGCGAAAGTTTTCACTGCCACGGGACACCACCTTCGCAGGACGCACCGGAGCGTTGTAATCGTGTTTCCATAGCACCCGGTGATTGTGCGTGCGGTGAAAGTTGGCTCACGGTGAAAAACGATTCGGTACGATAAAGTAGGCGACGCGTTTGTGCGGTGTCGATCGGGACGCGACAGCGTGGCGTGCTGTTTGTGCACGAATTGTGGCGCTGAAACAAATCTTAATCTCGAACTTCTTCTCATCCACCGCTAGCCGTCCGCGAAACAATCGAAACTTTGCGAGACCAAGGAAGAACGGGGTAGGGAAGCGTGAACCAAAAAAAAAAGCAACAACCTCCCACGACGGTTAAATCGTTTTATGTGTTTGGTGGTGCGTTTTTTTTCTCTCCCCGCAGTGCTTTGACGACGCTGCCACGAGTGTGGACGAAATTAGATTACCCATCCGTTCGCCCCCGGTTCCCAGCTGGTTGGGAAGCAAAGGTGCGCCTAAATGTAGGCAACTTGAACCAACCGTCTAACACATCGCACCTTTTCTAGCCGAAAAAGATCAACCTTAGCCAGCGCGGTGCAAAGTGTTCCGGGTTCCATCGGGTTTTTGTGCTTTTTTAACAGTGTCTTTGTGTGTGTTTGAGTGTTCGTGAATGTGAGTGTGTGTGTGTGTTAACGTGATTTTCCTCGTGCGGGTGCGGTTGATTCAATTTTCTCGCGGTGAAAAAGCAAATATTATTCCGTCGCTTCTCCCGCAGCATCCCGTTTTCGGCTTCGACGTTCCGCGCAGTGAAAGTGAAATTATCACCACAGCCACCGGTGAAAACAAAATTGCTCGCCAGCGGTTCGCCGGGGTGGTGCAGGAAAGGTTAGGCAAAACGTACGTGTGCGATCGTCGGTGGGCTTTCCGCTTACGACAAACGGGAGCAGTAAGACAAGCTTTTCAGAGGAAAACGGAAACCCGAAACAACTTCTGCAAAAAAGGAAAGTAAAAAAAAAAAATCGAGTTCATCTGAACGTGCGTTACATGACATACCGTCTACGTGTCGGTGAAGTTTTACGTTCCGTTGGTATGTCACCGGTGCCAAAGTGTGCCGGATGCTGGTGAAAGTTTAAATCTTGTCCTGCCGTCATCGTCAACATCGCGAGTGGCACGGGCCTGGTGTAAAGCAAAATAAAACACACCGAGCGCGGGGGAGAGAGAGAGAGAGAGTGCCAGAGTGGAATGTAAACGTGATAACAAAAACACACACGCACGCGTGACAGTTAGGAGCCGAGCGAAACGAGCATCAGCGCTGCGGTCCGCGAAGTGTTTAAGATTCAGGTAAGTGAAGTTTTCATTTGTTATTTACTTATCTGCCGCGCAGCCGTGTGCGCTAGGGAACGTGCCCAGCCTGCCCGTGTGGCTTTGTTTGCCTTACCTTCGAATCCTTCGACACGGCGTTGACGTTGTCGTTCGCTGTTCGTGGTGCAAACAGCCAAAAAAAGGGATGGGAATGATTTTAGCATCGAGCTGCGCGCCGCGGAACCGAGTGTTTCTATTTGCACACGGCCAAAGTCAACCTTGACATCCATCCGCGGTGGATGGCCGGCGAAAAGACGGTGTCAGGTTTACATGTTGCCAAACACCGACATAAAAAAAAAGGTTTACGGCGGACGGAAGGCGGCCCTCCGCTTCACTTTTGCCGTACGGAACAACCATTGATGCTATGATGAACATTTCCAAGTTAAATGTGCTTCGGAAGTGGGAGAAAAACGAAGCAAAAAAAAACGCAACCGTAGAAACGTGCCTCAAAAACGCTCCGAGCTGGTGCCTGCTTTTTGGGATTCTGGTACTGCGTGTACATTACATGCGCTTCTCGAATGGTCGGCGTATTTGTGTCGCTATCCGATCATTTTATTCTACCGGCGAAACGAACGCAGAACCGGCTCCGGTAGTGTGCTGTTTCATCGCTATCGATTAATCATGCCTTTGTCTTTTCACCGACACGGTCGATGGGCACCAAAAACACTTTTCCTCGTGCACCAAGGGCACACCAGGGCATTGGTGAACAACGCCCGTATTGAGCTCGGTTCATTAAATAGAAAGAAGCTCGCCGGGAGCGCAAATTATGGGCCATTTTTGGTGCGTGAAATTAAATATTCAGCAAGGTTTTTGTAAGGTTTTCAGTTCGTTTTTGAACGAGTGGAAAGCTTAAACAAGAATTATACATGTATACTATAAATAATGAACAAACTACACATATCTTGAGAGCTAAATTTGCATTGGAAAAGGTCTGATCGATTAAGAAATACATATTTTAAAAATTACAAACTACAGGAAAAAGTATTCACTGATTGTAGATGCGAAGCACATTACATACTTTTAGGCGCAAATTCGATAAAAATGTGCTTTGTTTCGAGCAGATCTAGGATACGTGTCAAATTTATTGAGTTTAAAGAAGCTTTATTTCAAAGATTTATCATTTTTGACGAAACAAGTATTTTTTTGACATCCTGCCATCAATACGGTCATTCTGGAATTCAAAAATAAAAGCATATATTTTTTTTCTGCTAGTAAATGCTTTCACAAATTGATTTTAATTTCAATTATACGATATTTTTGAATGAACATTTTAAAATTTGAAAAAAAAGAAAAAAAATGTAGCCAATCAAACAATTCTTATAAATGTGACTATCAAAGAAAACGCCGTTTCGATAGTCTTTATTTTTGAACATCATGAAAATCATCTAAAAATTCAGAAAAAAACTTCAGAAAAAAAACCAGCAAAAACTGTCAAATTTGATCTACCAATGTTGTCAAAACAGGTTGAAAAATAAGTTTGTTGCCAATTCTTTGTACGTAAATCACGTGATTCTCACATGAACGATTTGTTCTCGTTTTATTCGCCTTCCGCAAAAAAAAAATCCATTCGCCACTCAATCGGACACATTTGGTTTTTGGCAGCAGTAGCTGCAATGAACCTTGAAAGTTTTCATTTCATCTGCACTTTGCAAGCGACGTCGGTCACGGTCGTTTCTAGCTGGCCTGTCAAGATTGGCTCTGGTTCAAAGTTCGGGAATTAGTATTTTTTCAGTAAAAGTAAGCTTACCTGAATTAGACATAATTTTTGTAGCATTACCTAAGATTTCACAATTAGAAAAAAAGCAAGTAAAAGTTCAGTTGCAAAAAGGTTTCTAAAGAAGAAAATACACCATGACAGATCTAATTAAGGAATCAATGCTCGACCTGATAATGCTCTGGAAGTCACGGTTCACACCTTGCATCGCCCAGAAGCTCCAGTATCCCTCCAATGAGAAACTTTTCTCATCTATTGAGTAGTGCTGAACAAGTTCGAGTTGTTTGTTTGCCGCCCCAAAAAATGCGACACACGGATTTACAGAAGCTCTCAATTCCGCACGCTGCTGCAAGAGCAGGCCAACACCTGCCCTCCCATTAGCCTCTGATTTGTGCCGCTGCCATCACCTGTCTTTTACTGCGCGGAGGAAAAAAAAAGAGCAAACCAGCACCACCAGGAGCAAAAAAGCCAACATTCGAGCAAATGTTCCGGATCGATTCCGGGCTTTATCGCTTATTGGCTTCGCTGGTCGTCGAATTGTGCCCGGCAAGGGTTTTGCACTTTTGCATTTTATTTTTACCGCCATCGCTGCGTGCCAGCTGGCAGGTGACAACTCGCGTCTTCGCCGAGTGTCTTCTCCGTGCCGAGTGTTCGGGAATCGATCGCCATGCGGCAGAAAACCGACGGATTGCTTACGGAGCCAGGCCTCGTGCCACCGCCCCCAGCCCGGGACGACGATTTTGTGGAAAATGCTTCCCGCACATTGCCGGAAGTGTTGGAATGCTTTGCATTCTATCCTGGCCAATCCATTCGGTTTGTGTGTGTGTGTGCGTGCGCGTGTGCATGTTTGTATGTGTTTAGTACTGGCGAGAAGGTGAGCGAAGGCGAGTGAAGGGGAAAATAAATTTCATTCCTTGCATATTTTACCGCATCCGCTGAAGGAAGACTTTTCGGCACGATCGAAGAAGGATATGAAAACCGACAGGACACTTCGGTAAAGGAATTTATCCGCGCCAGGGTTGTAGGAATGTTGTCGGATTTTTTGAAAACAAAAACCCTACGATGTGACGCTGATTAGCTACTTCGGGTTATCTTAATGTATGCGCCATTAACAAAAAATCCACATAGTTCTGTACAAAAAAAAAATCACCATGATGGCATTAGTAGACAGTTTGGATATTTTTAGAAATCAGATGGATTCAAATTTTTGGCATATTGACTAATCATCGTGGGAGGATAAAAACGCAAGAGTTTGATGTACTTGAATTTTTAACAGTCGCTCTCCCTGTATGCGAATATAACTAAAACAGATGATGGCAAGATAAATCAGTCATAGGTGGTGGTAGGTTTTTTCCTCTCTGTAAATAATTGAAATCAGAGCGAGATATGTAAATACAGGATATTTAAAATGTTTAAGAGATATTTAATCCTTTCACAATTTGCTGGAAAACCTCGTAATGAGTAAAGCTTGAATACTTTCCTTGTCGTATTTTTTGGTAAAACTTCTTAGTTTTGTATACATTGATTTTAACAAATTTAGGATTTGGGAAATTGTAAAGTTTTGAAATCACGATTCGGATTTGATTATTCAATTCGAGCATTTATGCTGGTCTTACCACTTGGCAGTTTCTTCAGCTCGTTTTGTTCCACATAAAATCAACTCCGCTCGCTAGGAGCAAGCATAAATTTCTTATTTACATTACAGCGATAAACTGTCGAGCTCGCTTTGTTTTCCCTCCCTGCGCTTTTCAAATAATTGAGTGCATTTCTCATTTCTCGGTGCACAGCACGAGAGAAGCCCACGCTGTCGCCGGAAACAATGTGGAAATTATGTCTCCCGTTCGCCTGCCCGCGGGGCCCCACAATCCTTTCGGTCTCGGCTGATGCAGCTGTTTGTGTGCCCACACACACACACATACACACACTGGCACACAGTGCATCCGTAAGTGTGTCAGTGGGATGCAAATGTGGTGCTGCAAGACTACACGGTTGGCCACGGTTGGAAAAGCAAACGGTGGCCGCAAAAACTATCGCCCACCGCTAGCGCTTGCTGCGAGACGGGCAAACACACCCGACCTGGCTGTTACTAAATTATTCGTCCGGTGCTGTCGTACTCGGTCTGCAACCCCCTCCCAATGCAATTGCATTTCCAGCAGCACAGGTAATAGAAATGCTGCGACAGGAAATGAACCGAGTGGTGGGTAGGTTTAAAATCCCTAACAAAAATCGAGAAAAAAACACCGCCGGGGCACACAAACGTTGAACGTGAGTGTCCGGAAACGAAGTTGTATTGACCATTTTTCACAACGGCACATGGCAACAGAGAAAAAGCGGGCAGGTGGTGGCTTTTGCTGGCTGCTGCACAAACCCCCGCGTCCCCGGACAAAGCGGAAAGACGGCACAGAATGAAATGAATGGAATTGAATTTCAAGGTTGAAAGCGGAAGTGACGCACACAAAGCTGCAGTTCAGCGGACACAGGACACCGAAGGCGGAGAGAGACAAAGCGCACCAGTTTAAGTTCGGTAGTGGTGGCTTGTCAGGCGTTGGAAAACTTTTGTTTTGTTTTTTTTTTAGCAAAATGTATGGTTTGTTGGAGTTTGGTAAAGCGCGACAGGTGAACAGGTTCGTGTATTTTGTAGCCCGCGACACTGTAAGGATTCGGTGGAGAAAGCTGTCGAGGATAAAGTGGAGTTTGTTGTGGAACATTTTTTGAAATGTTTTTTTTTCTGCATTTTTTATTTTCCATCTTCTCAAAATGGTTTTTGTGTGCGAGGCGCGCGTGTTTCCGGCAAAACCGTGTTGCCACGGTGAGGCTCGTAATTGGAATTGGTGAAAAGGTGGGAGGAAATTTTAATTAAGTCACCCTGGATTTTTAATTTGCGCACCAGGGATGCTGACCGGCGGTGTGCTTCATCATGGCCAGCTTTATGATTGTTTAATTTCTCGTTGCGTTGTTTATCATCTGTTGATGGTTTTGTTTTTTTGTCTACTCACGGTTCGGTCGGTACTAGAGTTGTTTTTCGAAAGGATGGATAGGATCAATTTCGAGATGACAAACACACTCAATTAGTTGGGATTCAAAGGCTCGCACAAACATCGCACAATGTCGGTTTGAGAAATGTTTTTTTTTTGTTAAATAGAGCTTAAAATTTGAACCTTTGCTTAATTTTATTAGGAATTATATTCGTATTGCAAAAGAAGCAGCAAAACAGCAAAACAAAACCAAATTTGCGTTGATATATTAGCTGTTGATCATACGTTAGAGAAGCAATTTGGTTTAAAAAATGCTTATATATTTGTTGTGTTTTCATATTTAAATCGTAATTAATGCGACTTGTTAATTAAAAATGTAGCAACATGTTAAACATTCTTATTTGAAATAAAAAAAATATTATAAGGTGTAAGATCTACTGGGCGCCTCCATTGGTTATTTTTAGATTATGAAAAAAGTATTATAAAATTTTGATAGAAGTTTTTTATGCCAATCACGGTATTGAAATGGGCATATTTCCAATTTATAAGGATATTGGAACGAAACATGAAAATAATCTTTTTAAGTTTCGGTATCAACACACAACAGTGAAGAATTTTTTAGTTCTAAAACATTTATTGTTTTTTTTACTGATTCTGATAATTTAATCTGTTTTGAATAATTTTACCCATTAGTTGTCTGAATACTTACTGTACAGCTTACATTTTGCAGGAAGTGTTTGTGTAGGTAAGCTTATAGAAAAAAAATTATAATAAATGTTATGAATTCAAATACCTATAAAAAACACATTTGAGATTTGAGTTGTTGAGATTAAAAGTACATGAAATTCGACAAGTATAAAATATACCTCGCATGTCGCCTCGCGGGTAGCCTCGCTTGTATTCAGATCACATTAAAATAAAGCCTGTTACTAAAAACCGCTCACCATGCCTGATCAATCGGATTCCTCTCCGCCAGGTAAAAACTAATCGAAATCGCTATTATCCGTCCAATATTGTGCTGGATTAAAATAAACATGTTTTGCGAGAAAAACATCTCCCCCAGAATGGAAACGGCTATCCCCATTAGGCGTGCTGTGGGTGCGTTCCTGCGGATGGGTGCATGAAAACAGGACCGGCACAAATTCGAATACGCACGTGACCCATCAACCGGGGAGCATTAAACAAGCGGAAAATGCGTGTGGCTGCCACACACACACACAGTCATACAGGGGTGCCCTCTCTAACCGAGCGTGACGCGTTCGATAATTGATAAAATGCGTCTTCCAACGTTTCGAATGACACAAACACCCGGGTGGGGAAGGAAGGACAGTAAAATAATGAAACAACTATTTCTGCCACCGGCGAATGTCGCGCGATTCGAGAAAACTAGCGTGTTTGTAATCGATTTGAGGCTTCCTCTGAAAATACACATACACACTGTGACACCCGGGAAAGATCACCTCCGCTCTCCCTCCTCCCCCTCGTACCTCCTTCGTCCTGCGCCATACTTCTCGCATCGGCGTCCTTACGATCTCATAAATATAAATGAACAATTTAGAGCCATTCCGTTCCGTTCCGATATTCCCATCGGGGTTTTGTCCCTCCCTCCACCCGGTGCAAGGTGGGAAATGTTCCCGCGGTTCCACGCGTTTTCCGATCATCCTAAGTCCCCCCCCCCTCCCCTCGCTCTTATACCTCTCAACTTACCCCCCCGACCCCACACCGGGGCCGAAATGGAATTGTCGATGCTGGGCTTTAAATTACCATCATCAGCTATTTAATGCTTTTCACCCACACGGCAGCACACAAACGCACACACAACGGCACGGCAGCAGCTGAGGCTCATATGGTTGCATTTTTGTTGTTGCTGCTGGTCTGCTCGTCCTTTTCCCGGGCAATACTGTCGCATTACTACGCTCGAGCCCGCCACACCAACAACCGTATGGGCAACGGGGCAAAAGTCGTTCACCGTGCGCGCTTTTTGGCTTTTTTTCCCGTTTCCACTCCGTTCCTTGGCACGGAGGTCGGGCTCGGGCCCCCGGTGGTGAATGTCCTGTCTGCCATCACGCACACACACACACACATACGTTCCGCAACGCCCAAGCTAAACGGCACGTTGTTCCGGTCGAAAAACACGGAGCACACGGAGCGAAATGTCGTGGAATCGTTTAAGGACTTTTTAAATTATGTAGGCCCTATCTTCGGCACCCATTTCGAAATGGGCCCTCTCCCCTAACCCTCCCACTCTCCCTGCCCCGTACCGCTGAGAACGAGGACGACCTCCATCGTTACTGTGTGTGTGTGTGTCCATGCCTGTGCGGCTGCAACGTTCCCAGCAGGAGGAACATTTTATTTCCTGTTTTGTAGATATTTTTTCCCCTCTTTCGGCTTTTCTGTCCCATTATTTCGAAAAAATCCCATCTCCACGCTCTGCCCCACTCATTCTCGGTTCGTTCGTTCGTTCGTTCGTTTCGATTATGTTTGCTTCGGGTAAGCCTAGGTTATGGTACATTTCATCCCGTCCCATAGTTGCTGTATTTGTGTATGTATGAGTTACAAAGATATTCCACGCCGTTCGTTCCCATTCCATATGTCGATGGGGAATGGAAAGTTTACCGGATCCTCCCGGTCGGCTGATTTCCCACGGTCGGCGCTAGTACACCGCAGGTGTCACCGGCCACCGGAGCCCCGGCCACATTAACGCTTGCCTAATAGTGTTTGTTTTTCGTTAAACTGGAGGTTTTTTGACTTTTCTCTCGTTTTTTTTCTTTTTTTTTTGTTGGAGTTCGATTTTTGGGTCGCCACTTCCGCAGTAAGCTAACTTGGCAGCACCGTCGGTAACGATCCGTTTTTTTTTTAATGCAGCTTGGCACATGAGGGAAGAACTTTCCGAGCATTTTGGTGTACGGAAAACACTTCCACAACGACCATGAGAGTTCGGTTTTTTTTTATTTGGTTTTTCCTGCCATTTAGATTAAACAGAGCTGTACAGGGCACGGGAGGCTGCATATGTTCTTCTGCAAATGTGAACTTAGCTCACACGTTCGGGACGCGAATCGATAGGATGTGGCACCAACCGGCGACCACGGCAGAAAGTTTCGTCTGGAATTATGTTGACCGACACGGGGAACCCGCCATCGTCCCGCTCGTGGCGACGTGCTTTTATTTGTTCAGTTCATTTTGGTGTAAACGAATCAGCTGGAACCTTGTGAAGCTGTTTGAAGTTCAATGAGTCCGCACGTTCGTTAGTGCCATGGAAAAGGGGTTGGGAATCGTCTGGCTGGCAGCTGACAGTGCGATGAAATTACATTATCAATTTGTTTGCTGTTTGACGAGAAAGAGAAAACGAGATTGGGAATTTTTTTTATGTTGACATGGGGTATTATGAAAAATTGTATTCAATTTAATTTATTGTCATTAAAAAGGTGAACATAATGATTTTTAAAAAAATTAATTAATTAAAAAATTTAATTAAATTTAATTTGCTTTTAACAATTATCTAGTGCGGTCAAATTTAATATAGCAGCATTTGTTAAATTGTTATATTATTTGAGAATAATTTCGAAAAAGTTATGGATAAAGCTGGTGACTTTCATTTAAAATAGCAGAATAAAGCATGGTTAAAATTTCGTAAGAATTCCACTACTTTACACTTGAAAAACAATCGAAGCTTCTTAGATCTTTGGTTTGCAGGACAAAATAAACATTTTGGATGGGAGAAGTAGCAACTGTACTGAGTAAGAGATTAATTTAATTTAAAAAGAAGCTTGATTACATAATTCATCTATTTTAAGAAACATCTTTTCTTATATCCTTATATGTCGAAGCGACAATTTGAGGACAGGACATTTCCTTAATTTTTGAACCAATTGCACTGCGCAAAGCCCTCGTCAAAATACAAAAGAAAAAGTTGATTTGACGCTTAAAATCCTACTATTTTATGTTTCAAAATTTTCTTTTTGCGTGAAAACAGTTTAAGCTTTACATTGCAAATTTCTTGTAATGAAATAACTAAACTTCTTATTAATTAATTTAATTTTGCGGTAATTGATTTTATAAAAATATGATTTGCCTTAAGAATAAAAAAAAACATTTTGTATAAAATTATATATTTCTCAATTGTAAGCATTCATACAACATTGTATTTAGTTTCTCTTTAATTTTCTGTTCAGCAATTTGAGGAATGTTTTAAAACCCTTCGAGCTACAAATTTAAAGAAAAATAAAATTCATACTCTTGCAAATAAAATTCATAGGAAGTTTTTTTTTTCTTTCACAAAACAGATTTATTCCGAAGGAAACTTCATGCTGTCTAACAAATCTAAATGAAATGCAAAAAAGAAACAATACAAACCTTTTTTATCCAAGAAATTAACATGCAACGTGTAATGCAAAAAAACAGTTCAGATATTTTAAAAATAAAAATACACATTTTTGTAGCAAATTTTAATTACGTTCTTTCCAACCCATTATTTACTGGAACTGAATAATATTTCACAATTTCGCTCATCTTCATAGAGCACGCATTTAAGCGATGTTTTGGCGAATTCAACAATGGTAAACTTGAAACGGCACAGCCGCTACTAGAAAACGCCAACTTTTCCACTTACCGCCCACGATAATCGTACGTCATTACGACATTTATAAATCATGAAAATAAAAAAAAAAACAAACTTTTCCTACAACTATTTCCACCGTCTGCCGGCAACCGGCGCAACCGGGGCGATAATGACGCACGCCCGGAACAAGTTCGCAAGCATTCGATTAAGGTACACGACCATTTTTCGGTGTGCTCTGTGGGGTGGGGGAGGAAACATCCGCGGAACAATTTTCCGTGGCTGGCAAAAACGCTTAGCGAGTGATTTAACGCGTCGTGGTTTTGAGTGAAGTTTCTTTGCGGGTGTGGCTTATATG
>JXWZ01005786.1:0-15175 GCA_000956215.1 Anopheles farauti No. 4 | reverse complement strand
GTACGTTTTTTGTACCGATAGTTTCTTCATAGTTTCTCGATTTTTGTACCGATCTGTAACTGCTCGAATAACAGATACTAATCCGTAAATAATCTTCGAAAAGAATCGTTATATATGAAAAATACTCTTGGTTGAGATTTATCGTGATCAAAACCGAGCAAACTTACCGTACCGTACGAATCCGCTGGAAAGTTGTCTGGATGAATCTGCCCGGACATGTACAGCAGAGCAAATAATTAAATTGAAAGCTTCATTCGTTGGAAAACATCAATCTTGCTTGGAAAGCACTCCACCGGCAACACCAGCCAGGTATCATGTCATGTCAGGCGAGGTTTGTCGACATTCCGACATGCCACCCTGCCAAACAAAACCGGCCCCGCCGCCTGACTGTGCCTACGGCTCTGTATATTGATTTTCCCAGATCGCACCATCCGGGTAGCTTCCATTGTAAATTAATCCATATCCTAATTCCATTATCATTTCGTGATTTCAATTTCCTGAACGCGCGCCCCGTACAGGTACGGAGAGTTTCGCAAGAGCGGAGATGCTTCCAGCACCTCAGCCGCCTCGGAACAATCGACACCATTCGTTGGGAAAGTGTTGTTTTATCGGTTTCATCGTCACACGGCGTGCCGGTTGGATGGGTGAATAAAAGCGATTGCTTTCGCTTTGTATCGAACGAGTCGGGCGAATCGCTGGGACGGTTGTATTGATTTCTGTCTTCGATTTTAATGCCACTCCACATGCTGCATTACCGACGAGCAGCTCAACTGTGGAATGGATTTCTCCATAATCGAGAACCAGTATGATGTGCTCTGATGTCACCATCGGATGTGTGGATAAGCACTTTAAAAACATTCATTTTTTATGCACCGAAAAGCGCTATTACGTAAACGTAGAGATAGGCAGAGAATTATTTGGAATTTGCCTTAAATATTTTGGAAAAGTTTTAGGAAATATGTTTGTCTTTACTTTATCATGTTAGTATTTGATGGCAGAAATATCAATAAAAAATATTTTTTTAAGCAACATATTATATTATGAAGAATTCGCTGCAAGGGTATAAGATACCACTTATTGTATTTTTTAACTTTTGCTCTAATTTTTCTAAGTAGAATAAAATTTTCGCTAAGCAAATTATAGTCAAGCTTGTTTCAGAAACTTTTATCTGATTCCGAAAATTGAAATAAGAAACGGTGATGGGTTAAACAAATTTTACCTGATTTAATTTTTTTTAACAATAGCTCCAAATAGTCAAATTGAACACTTCAGCAGTCTGTTTTAATATAATTAAACAGTCTAAAATCAGGTTGTCACCGTGGAAAATAATATTATGAGAAAACTGAACATAAATTAAACTGCTCGAAACGTAGCACCGTGGCAGTGGCGTGGATTTCTCGGCGGATATGCAGCGATAAGAGCTGTCAACTCGCCAACACATTCATCTCCGGTTCCAATAAACTCGATACATGCCCGGGCGCAATCATCCCCATCAAGTATCGACCTAATGAATCGACCGTATTGAGTTATAGGGAAAACACAAACCTACACTACCAGAGAACGGAATGCACTTACAGAATATCCAATGGTAATGTAACGGAACAATCCCTCAATTGATCACCGCGTCGTTTGGTGGTTCGCATCGGTGCGGGCGGTGCGGGGGGCAGCGGCAGCGACGGCAAAATCGATCTCCTATTATTTCCGCTTCCGCTGGGGCGTCCATCGGCAGCTGCAGCCACGACGGGCCACGGTGGTACGAGGCAGCATCGGCGCCAGTGCCGACGGACCGGAAATGGTGCCCGTGCCCGTCGGTGGACGTGGCTGATTTTCGGCGCGACCGGTGAAACGGTGTTCGTTTTCGACGCCGCCCGTCCCGAGCATGTATTGGTGGTGTTGGGTTGGGGTGCCGCACTCGTTGTTGCACATGCAACACCAAACGAAACACAAAATTCAACTAAAAATTGCACAATCGGGCTCGGGCGAACACTCGCGGGTTGACTCACAACGCTCACGTCCGTTACTGATATTCCGTACGAGATACACACGTTTGATCGTGCCGCAAGCGTGTTTTGTTTTGTCTTTTTTTGTTTCACTTACACTAGTATTTGTAAAGCTTTCCGTTAAACTACTCGGTGTATCAAAAACGTTGCTACTGCGGCTGCTAATAATATATGCTCTGCTCGGCCGCACAATACTTCTACACTACACGAGGCAATTGCTGATATGCATTGTTACGATGGCGTCGTAGGGGATTTTTCTCCTGCTCCTTCTCACCTCATTCAGACTTCAGATATGATATGTTTCGTTCCGAAGATTGCATAATCTGAAATGAGTAGAAAGAAAAGAGATTTAAATTAGAATTTCGATCAACAAAATAAATTCCGACCAATACTATGAACCATTCCGCCCAGTCCGGTGCACGAATTATGTAAGCATTTTTTGTTACTTTTATATCCCACATTAAACTACTCCGCGTTCGAAAAAAAAAGGTCTGGAAACAAATTTACTGTAAACCGCACTTGGAACTGGTCACCGCACCTTACCGATATGCCTTACGATTTTGATAACATTTCCAGTGGAAGCTCATTTAAATGCGGTGTCATTAAGGGTATCGCGCCACTTGTTCTTCGACAGACCGTGGACTGGGCCGGTTCCAACCCGCCCATCCGCCCCTATTATGCCATGGAATGGAAATGAGATGCCAGTAAGTACCGGGTGCGGAGCATAGAATTAAAACTGTTTCAACCCACCCGGCCCTAGCTCGGCTTCCGTTCCCGAACCGGAAGTGCTACTACGCCACAACGTGCCGAAACACGTTGCACAAGCGACAGTGGCACGATCTGCAACACCCGGGACCGGAATGTTGCAGTGAATGCCAACGAGTGGTGGAAGAAGGAACAACAACAACAAAAAAAAACAACCATAAGGAAACCGGTGACCGAAATTTCCAACCAAATTACGCTACTGCTGGTAAATAATACAAACGCTACCGAACCATCATCCCGAGCAAATACGCTCGGCGAGCATTGAAAAATACACGGCGCAGCGACGCGACGGGTGCAGGAACGCTGGCGGGGATACAGAGGAGTGTAATTAACAGTAAATGACATTTATTCCTTCGGCCAACTCGCAAACCAACCTCCCCTCCCCTCCCCCCGTCCCCAAAACCATGGGACAGAAAATGCAAATGCAGAAGGTCCTTGGCTGGACGGGAGCCTCTGCAGTCACTCCGTGCGCGTGATCCGCTGGCCGCTCCGGTGGGCAAAGTAAATACCCGCGGCCGTCGTCGTCGGAGTGATGGGCAGTAAGCAAAACATCAAAACCCACCTTGCCGACGCTACCGAGCGGACAGTGCGATGAGATCGGTACGAGTCGAGTCTTATCGGGAAAATGCACGACCACCACATCGCTGCCCGTCGCAATTATGATAATGTAGATTACACTTTTTCCCTAATTTCAGACAATTAATATCCATTTTGTTCGACCACCGTTCGTGGGTTGGGTTGAGGGGTCAAGGGGGTCCGGCACCATGTAGGGGTAGACCTTGTACTTGTTTGGCCTACTTTTTTATGCTTTCGTTGCAATTTATTCCATTTATTTCTTTGCGAAGAGTTTCTTATAGTGATAGTAATGAGATTTTAATTATTCAATAAAAAAACGGATCGTGATGATAAGATTTTTTAGAGCAATTAAAACAGCTGTTGTTTATGATGGTTTTGTTTGAAGTATTTATTGTTGAAATTATGTTTATTTAATATAAGGAAAATATTTTTGTTTTCATCCAAATCATAAAGATTTTGCACTCAAAAAGGGTTTATTTGAGACGCTTTTTTAATATGTCGTGAACACCTATATACTAAACATCACATTTCACATTTAAATGTATTACCTTCTAGTTCCAGAAATACTTGGAGTATCATTAAAAAAAGTCATAATCAGCTTCGAAATGGTTCGAGTTCTAACACCATCACAAGAATCACATATTTTGCGCCAAAGTCTCCCACATCATTCGAAAACTTTGCTAAATTTACAGAAACTCCCACTCTCCGTTCGTTTAGCACAATCCGTCAAAATCGGACCGACCGGAAGCGTTTGAGTTGAAATATTCAATTAAGATATGATTTGATTTACGGCCGCTCGATTGACTTCGATCGACGGGCGCGGTATGAGAATTTCTCGTCCGATCAACAAGATGCCGGGTTTTTGCCGGTTCGGCTCCGGGTTTTTTTTTTGCACTCAAAAATAGCATCCCCCTAGCTTTGAGTCGTTTTTTTTCTCCGGTGCCTGAATACCACAGACCCTTTGGAGGATCTAAGAGATGAAAGGGAAAAAAACACACCAGGATGCCGATGCTATCGCTCCATGGGACGTTTGGTACCGCCATTCCATTGCCCCTGCCAGTGAACCTGCTGGAATGCAGCTCCGTTGCGGAGGCTTCCGATTTTGAAGTTGGCTTTTAGCACTGTTCACGCGGCGTGAATCGGTCGGCGAATAAAGGTGGATTGGACCGTGGCCAAGTACGTTGTGTTGCCTTATCGTCGGTTTCGAAGCGCGCCGGTTCGACTCCCGGGGCGCAGCGTTATGAGATTTTTCCGCAACCGCACAAGGAAACATCGTCTGCTCGCGGTGGCAGATTGGTCTGGCTAGCGCTACGTTCTAAGCAACTTCGCTCCCGGAGTCTTGCGGGTAGACAAGCGCCTCGATGTGTGTGCTTCGTTGCCATGTGTAATTTGTCGCCTCTGGGGGAGAGAGCGAACGGTTGAAAAGCTGGGCTTCGGAATTGCGAAATCCCGCCAGTCCGAACACGTTTAAAACAGAGCGTGCTCTTCTCTCATCATGGCCCCATGTGAGTTGATATTTTTGTGGTATTTTTGTGGCTTTTATCTATGGTTTTCCCACGCAGGTTAGGGGAACGCACCGGCGGAGAAATGTGGCGCTTCTGCTTACGATGCTCGACGGGGCGAAGCACCAGCGATCAAAGAACAAAAACCCTGGAGGAATTTCGCACGAGTGAATTGTTTGTGCTGGAGGAAAATTTTTCTGCTTTCATTTGCGAAAGATGGGACGATTTTTCGCTTGGTTCCGTTTTCGTTTCGTACCCATCTATTTTCATCGCTCTGTCCTCCCCATGAGCCCAAGGACGGCGTACGCGGCAAGCGTACGGAAACGCCCGAAGCGCATTAGGTTGCGTAGGATGAGCTCATGAAAATGTAATCAAAATTTGACATAACACACGACAAGCGGCAGGAATGGTTAAATACTATTAATCACACGTCGGCCACGGACGCACACCTTTCGTTTTCGAGCCGTTGGAGCAGCGACGATGTCACCGGTGGGAAGCAATTTGATTTGGATCAATTATGTGCTTCGCTTGCGTCAGCATTTTGTGTAGAGTTTTCAAATATCGGAATCTGATTTATTGTTGTTTTTCGTACTCATGGGCCATAAGTAAGCAATCATCCCGCTTTTTGTGTGTCGAGTGGACCATTACTAGCTTGGATAGGTAGTCAGGGGTTTAATAAATATGTCGTTGGTTTTATAGGTCTTGTTTTTGTTAATAGTGGTTCATTTGTTTCCCTACTTGCAACGACAATGACTGACCATTTCCTAATACCTTTACTCGGTTGCAACTTAAAAAACCTCAAATGAATATTATTTTACCAAGATTTACAACATTGTGGTTTAATTTAGTCAATCGACTTATATTTTTTAATCAATCTAGTTCATTTAGCTAGTGTCGATTTGTAGCAAAATATTAACAACATAAGTTATGTACAGGAACAGATTTATGTCATGAAATATTCTTTACAATAATCTTCACTTTCTATTCTTTTGTGAAAAGCGGAATAATTGCATTTTACTAAGTACCATCAAGCCAGATACAATCATGGCTTCCCTCTGCAATAAAATATTTACAGCTTCGGCACACAAAACACAACCTAAGCACGTGTTGGCGTCCAGTGCGCTTTTGCCGGCTGCAGTAGTTTTCCACCCAGCAAATCGACAGATCGGTTCCACCGTTCCATCAACCTTTTCCCAAACATCTTCCCGGAAGAAAGAAGACCACCCCTCTCTCTCTTTCTCCTCCTTGAACTCCTTTCCCGTCCGTCCGTTTGCACCGGTTTTTTGGACAAAACCCACTCGAACGTCTCAAGATCGGACCGGGATCGGGTGGTGAGTGTTTTCAATTTCCGTTCCACTCTCCTGCGCCAGTGCTGCGCTGGTGTACGAGCCAATGCCTTGTATCGGTGCACGTGCCACCCTCGAAAGTTGCGGGAAGTAGTGACTTTTCGATGTTGTTGCCCATTTCACCGAAATAGCGCAAGTTTCGACCCTTCCGAGTTTCGAGTTGCAGCTCTCGGTGGAAGTTTTCCGTGTGGGTGGAATGACATTTTCTCACAACGGCTCACAACGTAACGGAAAGAAAGGAAAGAGCGAGCGGGTACGAGCATGGGATGCTTTATTCGTCAGCACGGCTTGGAAAAATGAATAGAAACCACGCACACAGACACATCCGCATGGGCGATACGTTGCTTAACCCCCGAAAAGCCACATGGCCCTGCGAAAAAAGCGCACTAATTAGTTGGAACATGTTAGAAGGGATCGTAAAAAATCCGTTTTCGCCACTTTCGCCGGCACTACGTTCCCGGATGCGTTCGGCGACCGTACGATGAAGCCGGCTGGGAAAGGAAAGTTGTCCCAGAAAAGCCAACGGAAACCATCACGACTTGGGCGAAATGGGAGAGTTTACTGCCTTACGGTTTTTTGTTTTATTTGATTTTTTCGCAATAGCTCTCCCGCTTCCGGACATCAGAACCCGTGCGTGAGTTAATCAATTACGTCCACCAGAAGGTATGGGAAGTTTCAGACGTGGCGTAAGTTAAAGCACACGACACTCACGAAAATCAAACGAAGTATCCGTCTCCTTAACCCAGTCGAACGTACATCGTTCGCTTATCCCTCCTATCCGCTCATTTTGCAAACGATGCACGTACCCGTGGAAAGTTGTTAAAGCTTCGGCTCGTCCTATTTACCCGACCAGAAGCAAAACGTCCTCTAAAGTATTTCGCTTCACTTAATAAATTTAAAATCCTGTCCATAAAGCAAGAACGTGGGTTTCCACTGAGTAGACACACGGTCTGATGAATGAGCTTACCGTAAGCGGTGGCTCCATTGCAATCAACGTTCGTTTTCCTCGATTTCGTAGATCGAACGCAGTTATCCGTCTTAGCGAGGTGGAGTGACGAACATCCAAAAGGCATATGGGAAACGACCCGCACCGGTTTGAACAGGGGGGAAAAAAAACCTAATTAATTAAATTAAGCTTCTGCCCTTCCGGTCGGCTGGCTCTTTTTATCATGCGTGTGAAAGAAAGGGACCGAAGACCAAAGAAACTCGACCGACAGTTGGGAGAAACCGAAGCAGCGTGCGTGTAGCAAGCGAACTGGAACGACAGACGTTGCGGAATCGAACCCGTAGCCTCGTGCTGCGTTCGAATATAAATCGGGCAAAAGTTGACCCAACTCGTTTCCCGGGCTGATCCACGGACTCGGACGTGAGATGTGAGTGCAATCGCCGCCGGAGCGACGTCCCGGTCGTCTTACACATAAATTAGTGCGGATCATATCTGTGGCTCTGGCCGGATCTGTTGCGGGGCTGACCTCGCCTTCATCCCGTTCCTTCTCCGGCTATAGGCAGCAATCGACCGTATCGGAGGGTGGGAGTTGCTGAGGACCATTTTCTTCAAATACCGCCGGACAAATCACTTCCTTCCGCGAAGATAAGATGCGATCGAGAAGGACGGCAGTTTTCAAGGAAAAACGGTTCAACAACAAAGTTTTTGTGCGCATCTTTGTTATGTTTGCTTCTTTTTTTTTTTTTGCTCCAGGGAAACGGCCCATATGCCTTGAACAAGACATCAACTTTGCTGTACCCAGTTACTTATCTGCTAAATTAAATTGACCATTATGTTCATCAACGTGTAGCGCATAGCGCAGAGCGATGTGCTTCCTATAGCAAGCTCATCCCTGCTGGGTTCGGGACGAATGGCTAAAATGGTGCAACCTCACAACGGTAACCGTGACCCCTGGGTCGCATGGTATTGAACGATCTAGCGTTCTTTTGGGGAGCAATTTCCATTAGTGCTAACCTCCACGCTCGCCGCTCTATTGATGGCAACATTGAACTTCGTCCTCGATTCGTTTAATACAAGAACCTGACCGACCATTCGCCTGGTGGCGATTACGATTTGTGGATGTGTGTGGATATGGTTAGGTTTATTAATTATTACCATCCCGCCATCATACGGCTGACGCTAGTGCTCAGTACAGAGAAAGAGAACGCAAGAGATGGAAAGAGAGCAAGAGGGAGAGTACGATAGCCGAATTCCTCACGTTATGCACCTGTTTGCTGCAATGCATCCGGAAGGGACGCGCTCGAAGCGTGTGGCCATCTGCACTGCGTCAGTTGATATTGACATTGGCCGGACCGAAAGTGAAATGACAGATGACAGTCGGGAGCACTGGCCCTACACAAAAAGCCAATCAATTCCTCCTATGCCATGATCATTGCAATATGTTCGCACACCTCAGGACCACCTGAGGAGGAAATCGCAGGTGGTGATTGTCTTTTTTGGAATAGAAATTTTGAACCGAAAAGCTGTGAAATTGATCAAATTTCCTCTTCCGAAGAGTCAACATATTGGGATTTGTTTTTCCATTAAGTATTTTAAAAATCAAACTGAACAAATATCATTATGTTGTAAGGAGAAGGAGAACATTGCCGTTGCTGGGTGCTGATAAAAAATGCTTCTATTATCGTTTATATGGTGGAATCTGTTTTATGTCGATAAAAGGCTGTATCCATTTAAATATATGCCATATTTTATTAGTTTCTTTGGCTGTTCGACTGGTGTTCGATTTTTTTAAGTAAAAATAAACTCCTCATTCTAAAGTTGTTCCAAGTATTCTAAGCATATTTTCAAGTCACAGCAAACGTCCCTTCAAAAGTAGGAATGAAAAATTGCTTTTACAATGAAACAAACTGCTTATACAACTCACAATACGGAACAACAACTTTCGAAGTAAAATAAGCTCGGTCGCTCGGTCACTTCGTTTCAATTGCTGCACTTGCTACGACGCAGCGATCATTCATTGTTCCCCGATGCACAATAACTTTCCCCCCGCATGCTATCGCATCCGAGGAGAATTTAATGGGCTGATAGTGCAGAGACACAACAACAAAAAAAAACCAATCGCCAATCCGTCTCACTCACCCCCATCCCGCACACAGTATGTTCTTTTTATCGCTCAAAGCCATTCATGGTCCCTTCGCTTCACTTTCACCCCCGGACGCAACCCGGGTCGCAACTGTCAACCGCTTTGCAAAGCGGGCACATGGAATAGTGAGCCACCGGGCGCCTCCATCCGTTCGGTTCCATCTGTCGCTCTTTCTGGTGCCCTGCACGTCCCGAAACCGTGCCGGACAATTCGTTTAACCGCTCCCATTCAACGGAACATACTTTCCGAACGCTTACCGTGGCTCTACCTCCCTTCTTCTTCACTCCCTTCCTCTCCCATCGGCGCCCATCTGATGGGCAAGTGCACACTTTTCTTCGGCAGCAGCGCGACGATGCATTTGGACGGACGCTATTGTGAAGTGTCAAACAAGTACATTGGTGACATTGCAGACAGTACGCTGCTCGATAAGAAGGAAGGGCGTATAGAAGGGGAAACCATTTCATTTCCCCTGTCCCGGTCGCTCAGTCCGATCGGACAAAGCACCAACGCAGTGTGTGAAAGAAAAAGTACGATGGAGAAAGGTAAACGTTTGGTCAGCAAACGAACTTGAGCTGATTCGGTCGGTTTTATTTCGTCACCTAACAATCGGCTGCGGAAGTCAAAGGACGGGCAAATCGGTTATGATGCTCGAAATCATTCCAGTACGATAAAAAAGAGGCAGCGGAACAGACAATATGCTTCTTTTATATTTCAATTGTCCGCACAAACGTGCCCGGCTGAACGCTGCCCGGATGCTATTGCATTTTTATCTGCTTCTTTCGGGCCGTTTTCGGTTCTGCAACACGTGTAAGTGTGAGAAAAGTACACCAATGGTAAGTATAAAAACGGTGAAGGACAATAAAAACATGAATTTAAAGATAAAATTGGTTGATGGTGGACAGAATTACGCGCCAGAAGGGTAAATAATCGATACAATTATGTCGTTATGATTTTGATGCCAAAACTCGCAGCGCGAACGGAACACATGTGTCGGGGACAAGAGCTTTCTCACCCTACCGGTTCGTTTATGGTGTTATTGATTATGTATCACTATTCAAGTACGGGTTGAACTGATTTCAATATGAAACCAAAAAAAAACAAGGTTTAAAACATGTCGAATGAATAATTAATATGACTGTGAAGGGACGGACAAAAAAATCAACCGGATACTATTTATCATATCAAAACACACATTCCGATCGATTTCTCCTCGTACCCAACGTTCGATCATTTTAGAGCCATCCAGCAGGCGTATGAAAAATGGGAACATCGCGTATCCTGTGGCAAAGGTGCTTTGTTACCGGCGGAGAGTACTTTCGCGCCACATGCATACCCCGTCGGTGCTCAGGTGCCGGTATGAGTGATACGATGCAATCCATCCATGCACATCGCATTCCGATGCAGGTGCAATGCGAGCGCAGCGTGAACGGTACGATAAAATGCAACAATTTATTTATGACAGCCATCAGTTTACGTCCTCACGCCGAAACATGCCGCGTTCTGCGGGGCTGCGATTATTTCCAAAAAAAAGCATATGCTTATTAACGGGGTTACCAGCCACGATGGGAAAGGCCATGACAGTCATTGATGGTGCGTAACTGAAACTCCTGTTGCTAGTTTTTTTTTTTGTTATTCTGATATTAAAAATTGCCATACATATTCCACGTGTTGCTTAGATAGAAAACAGGAAAGGTATATCGTTCTCAAAGTAGGTCAGCTTGATTTTAGTCTGTTTGTCTAGAGACATCTGGGGATAATATGAAAAGTAACAAATAATATTTTTTTATAAACAAATAAAGTACCCATAAGTAGTATGTGCAACATGAAAATTCCCCAGTTAAAAAAACAGTAACGTGATTAAAAACAAGCTATATTCTTTTCAAATTTATTGCTCTCTATTTCAAAGTGTTTTAATGATGTATTATTCGGATTTATTGATGTTTTGCAATTAATTTTGGTTATATTTAAAAAAAATCGTAATAACACGAATGTTAAAGCTCCCCAGATAATAAGCTCCCTAAAGCAGTTTATATTAATTCCATAAAAAAGTACTTAAAAGATAAGTTAAATTAAAAGTCAAGTAAACCATTTGATAGAGCCACGAGAAACATAAAAATCACTTAAAATGAAACATTTTCATATCTTTCAAATCATGCAGCTTTTGAAAAATTAAATATTAATTGCAATAAGTTTTTTTTTGCCAGTACGAACAGCAGCTGAATCAACTAGTTGTGCATATAAATAAAAACGGGCTTTGTTTCGAAACTGCGGCGGTATGTTCACAGCAAAGAAGCATTCCCACACTAGCTCCTAGACCCCTTTCGCCGCTCGACGCTCCTTCGCCTCGAACGCCATGCGTAAAAGTGGGTCAAAACCACCGAAAGCAAAGGCAAACGCAGTCACGCTGGTATGCTACGATAAACCACGTATGCTGCCGCATGGAGGCGAGCCAACACTTTTGCCGTCTGGATGCTCCATTTCCAGCTTAAACTCATCCCCGATACGCTCCACACCAACAAAGGCTTGCCCGCGCCCGCAACACTCGACTGTAATCGCTTAAGCGGCCGAAGAAAGGCTCACATGGTGGAACGTAGAGAACGTTGCTGACGAGGAAGACGTGATATAACAACACTCTCTCCCACACGGGAGCGTCTTAAAATGGTGTAATCGCGTAAGCCCCTGTGTGCCGTGTGTATGTGTTTTCTTAATTTAAAATCGTAGATACGAAGCGTTACCTTCCCACCGGGCAGACATTCAATCCATTTCACACTTATGGATAATGTCTTTTGTGAGATTGCTTTTTTTTCTGCACCTTTTTCCTCCCCACCTCATTTGCCTGCGCATACGATTATTGCTGACTATTATTTTTTCACACCTCCACCTTTTTCCGAACCCTCCCGCATTTCGTAACGATCGTACTATTTCTATTTCCACCTTGTGCCTTCCCGCGGCTCCAAGCGCGGCAAACAAACAAAGGATTCACGCCTGCCGCACTCGACGGTGCAATCGCTTCCGAACACTTTCCGTGCTCCCTTGCCCTTCATTCCCACCGGCGGTTCAACCCACGATGACTCCGGCACCGTTGGGGTTGGAAAGCTCCACACACACACACGCACGCACAAACCCGAGCAATCGACCGCCATTGTGGGTGGTTCGGGAAGATGAGATGAGAGCCAGGCCAGCCGAAACAAAACGCCAAGGATGGGTGTGCGTGTGCGTGAGCGGGAGAGTGTGAGAACACCGTGGGTAAAGAATCAAAGCAAAAAGTCGAAATGCTGCTGCTGCGTCGTAGGGGCCACACGGAACAGAGGAGCAAAACAACGCAACCACGGAAACAAACGCGCACACACCCACACACATGGTCAGCGGAACGGCAGAAGAAGCGTGAGAACTTTACGATTCGATGTGGAGGTGGACAAAACCATCGGTAAGGTAAGATGTGTGAGTGAGTTTGCTCTCTCCCTCTCTCTCTCTCTCTCACTCGCGCACACGCAAACACAACGGAAATGAGCACAACTTTGCGGTCGCGAAGCAAGAGCTTCTTGTGTGTTCATCGACTACTATCTCGGTCCACCAACATCCCGTGGGAGTTTTGCGAGAAACCATCCATTTATAGTCGTAAAATGAATCAAGACACGCGTTTCTTTCCCGCACGCTGGTACGCACACACTCACACACGCGCACAAGACGCTGAGATAGCACGCAATCTTTCCTTCCAGCGCCGATTTGACGACACGCAACCTTCGTTCGTCCCAGCACCAACACACAGACGCAACCGACACTCACGTTATCAGTGCTTCCGTACGCCCGCCAACCCCGGCCCAGGGGCACTATTTTTACGACCCGCTCGACATCGGCGACGGCTACTTTGACATTTCTATTTCGGGTGCCTCAGTCAGCCATGGCAGCAGGAAGGCTCGAAAGTTCGCGAACAGCTCTACCCCTCTTGCTCTTCCTTCCGGTGCGATAAATTAGTAGTTGTTTCGACATGTATTTGTGCTTAAGAATTGAGCCAAATTCAAGCATCTTCCGCGCTAAAGGTGACGATATTTACCTTCGATTTTTTTTATAAACCCATCCCGTGCTTTGTTTGGGTTTTACGGTGGGGAGTAGATGAACGTGGAGCGCATGCTGCCGGAGCGGTTTGATCTCTCTCGTAAAACCGGCTCTGTTCGGATTTCGGAGGCTTTCGATGGTGAAATCCGTGTCCCGATACTGTCATCCTGTGTTGATTTTGCTCCGATCAGCTTAAACTCGTACGCAAAACACGCGCTTGCTTGCCGCAGGTTGCAAGCACTTTCTTCAGCGACACCACTCGCCCAGTGACGGATTCATCTCACTCCCCAAAAACTCACTGTCAATTTGTTTCACTCCGCCGAGTGAAGCGGAGTGCGGATTCCGCCGCGGTGCATCCGCACACGCACACCGTCCGATGACAGCTTCACTTTCACACACGAATTGACACATCCACTTCCTCCTCACGCTCCGTACACGGGTTCACGGTCAAAGGAAACATCTCACTTTAAGGACTTCATCCTCGCGGCCCGTGGCCACCGTGGTGCAGAGTGATGGCCCATAAACATTCGTCGCGAATCGCACAAACACACACACACACACACAGACACACGCGCGAAAGGGAGAGGGAACCTTCCTCTATTCAACACGTCAACACGCGACGGCGACTTTTGAGCGACCTCCACCAGAAGCCCGTTCCGAGTCGATGAGTTGCGAGTTCTGCGACTTGGTTTCTTTTGCTTTCGTTTCTTCGTTTGCTTGGTGGAAGATTTGTGGCGCGTTTGTTTCACCACCAGCTTCTCGCGAAGAACGGCAGGTTCCAGGTTGACTCACACGCGCGCGCGCTTTCCCTCTCACTCTCTCTCTCACTCACATGCTCCCACTCACACTCAACTCACACGCACGCGATGGTTGCTTTGGTTTTTCGCTCACTCCTCCGTAGCGAACGGCGAGGAAGTTGCTTTAGAACCGTGCCGTCCTTTCTTCCTTGTTGTTTCTTGTTCGAAAGGCACCACACCAACGACCTTTGACACACCGCCAATCGGGGTTTCCGGGTACGGAATCTGCAGCCCCGTACGGGTGACGACTAGGCATTTATTTCCATCACGAGCGGGTGCGTCGAACACTGGCCAAAAAGGGAACGGAAAACGGAATCGAACACACCGAGAAAACAGGCCGCCACTTCAGCCCGCGCACTGCTATTGCTTCGGTATGGTTGCTTTTTTATGTAACATTACACTGCCGCGCGCGTACGAACACACTGTTGGGAGCGATCACCGATTGTTGCCCACCTCACCAGCGTTTTAGCGTTTTGTTTTACCTCTTTGTTTTGCTTGCCAATGGGGCTCGACCGGACGCCCTGTCCCTGCTGTTCCTGCTGTATTTGCTTTCTTTCCCGCTCGCTTACCCGTCGCGTACCCGGAAGCAGGACCGACGCCGACTGTGGTCCTGCCAGCGCCAGTGTTCATCCGTTTCTGAGCGACGCCACCAACTGGAAGCGTGCTATTATAGCGACCAGTCCAGAGCAGAGCCGTCTTCAACTCCGTCTGCGCACTGCCTGTCACACAGCTGGGTGTACTTGCACATGTGTATGTGTGTGCTGCGGAAGCTTCGCGACTGGAAGCGGGTCTGCATGAACAGCACGGCGAATGAACGGCAAAAATGCGCAACGAGCAGGGCCAGCACGCGCGAACGCGGTTTCGGTCAAAGGCGCGGGATTGATTTTGGCGGGCGTTTGGTTGCTTTCGTTGTTTCTTTTTTTCCCTCTTGTGCTTTAGTTGGTGTGCGTGTGTGCGAGCTTATTTGGTCGTTGTTATTTTTGATATTGTTGACGGTGTTGCTGGTAGTGGTGACAATGAATACTACAACCAGGCTATGGGGGT
>JXWZ01005784.1:0-17664 GCA_000956215.1 Anopheles farauti No. 4 | reverse complement strand
GGTGCGCGTCAAGCTGACTATCGTTTGAACTTTAACCACATGTTTCTGATTCTTGCCCGTACGTACGATGTGGCCTGGAAGGGAAAAGATGATGCCGTTTAAAAGAGGTTCGTGGAATTTAATTTAAATATCAGACGCTATGGTGGTGGTGGTGGTGGTGGTGCTGGTGGCTCGTATTTCCTGCCCGCATAACTCTGACGCTCTGCTCGAGTAACGTATCGCGAGGATTTCGTGGGTTTACGTTATCAAGGCTTCAGGATAAAGGTTCACGAGGCGCGTTCATAGGTCGTAGGCCGGATTTTCTTTGTTATCTTTCAGCGGCTCGCACACATGCTCGCGGTTGGATCGCGGAACGGGCATGTGATTGATTCGTTATCGGGTCAACGATAACGACCCGGGGAAAGCGTGGATCTTTGCGTTCTTTCCAGCCGCGACGCAAAATGTGGGACACAACAGTGGCTGCGGTGTATGCCCTATTTGTGTGGGAAAGGATAACATCTTGCCGCTAGTCGGTATGGGGTTTTGTTCGCGAAATTACGCCTGCAGATTGAAAGGATCCGTCACGTTATGGTTACGGGCCGATCTGTCGTTTGTTTGATGGATTCGATTGAAAGTTAGCCAGGTGTGTAACTCTCCGGCGAAAGGATAAAACCAACCCTCGCGTTTCATCCTATCGTTCCAGATTGACAAAGGAGTAAGCGTAAATAATACAATTTTGCACTCATTAGGTATCGTAACGACGCAAAATATCGATTAAAATGCAACGATTAGCTACATTAACATTCATTTCATAACCTCATTACATAAATTACCGCCCCATAGTTGAATCGATCGACGATACTATCTTAAACCGTGCAATCACCATTTACAGCCGTGCGCAAGAAAAGCTCACCCTCGGTTGGATGGGGTAAGGTTCATCAAAATAGCTTCCCATACTGCTGACTCTCCCGGGGTCCTATTAAGGAATCACGAGGCGAGCCAATTGTGCAGACAAGCGGATTAGCAAAATTTAACCGTGCTCCGGAAACTGATTATGTACATTGACAAAAGGCTCGTAATCGTTTTCGCTCCTTTACGACACCCGGCAGCCGCCGGGTCGTTTCTTTCCATTTCCAGCCCCGTGAGAGCTTACCGCACCAAGAAGCTTGCCACAGCGAAGCTTGAACTTCTTGTCGAGTGTACGAAGGGAGGATACGAACCGAAGACTTATAGCGGTTACGGATAACGACAAGGCGCATATGCTCCTGCTAGGCCCGTTGACGTTTGCTGCTACCGACTGCCACTAACGCGACCACGGTTTCTATGGAGTGTGATAATGGGCTTTCGATGGGAACACAAGCTTTAATTACTACCCCGCCCTTCCGGGACGCAGCGGGCTTCGGAGCGGGCTCGTTTTTGAAGCAGTGTAAAAGGAGAGCGTGCAAGGATTTACCACCGACCCCGACACGTAACGAACGTTTGTGAGACATATCCGGAAAATGTGTCCCCTCCGTGGCCCGGCTCGGCTGCTGGCCCTGCTGCTGCTGCTGCTGCTGTAAGATGTGTAATGAGCAAGAAAGCGGCGAGCGAACAACTTTTAAGCCTTCCCTGCGCCCATATGGATGTGGGTCTTCTTTGTTGCTCATCGTGACCTTTGGCAGCGTTTACGCCTATGCCAGGCAGACATGGCTCAGTCTTTTCGCTAATGTGCGAGAGGACGGCTCGGGAAAGCGGCCAACTTTTTGTCGTCTTTGGCCGCTGTGATAACGAAATGCGGTGTGCCACGCGTGCGAGCCCTTTTGGTTTTTCCCATGAGACGCCGGAGGCAGTTTCGGGGTTTTATATCTTCCTGCTTCGCTGTTTTTTCCCTCAATTGCGGATGAATAAAACATCGACGAGCAAGAGTTTAATGGTCGGGACGCGGAGGGAGAGGCAGAGATATGTAACGTGAAGATTGTGCTCGTGTGTGGGTGCGAGAAGGGTAAAAAGCAGCCCAAGGGTGGCGCTAGAAATGATGCGCGCGCGCGCCCTCTGAATGACGTGCCACGGAACTGCGATGTTAATTATCAAAACAGATGATCAAACGGTGTGGCCGTGTATGCGTGTGCGTGTGCGTGTGTGTGTGTGTGTGTGTGTGTGTGTGTGTCTGTGGCATTAATTTATGATAATCCGACAGCTGTATTACGGATGCAGACGTGTAATGTAATCATTCAATAAAATTAACAAAAAACCAGACCACCTCCACTCCTCGGGGACATGCATTAAAAAAATGGAACCTCGACCGTGCAGATAACACTCTGGTGGTCTGGTGGCAAACATATTTATGCTTCTGGGTGTTGGTGGTCCGGGCACCGGGAACATGATGTCGAAATTGGCAGATGGATGGAACCGGCCGTCTAAACTAATTGCGTAGCATAAACTTTGGTGTGCAATAAAAAAAGCTCACATTTTTAACTTCGGGAACAGAGCGCCACAACAGCTTCCAGACAGAGCCGACCCACCCGGAGCACTGAAGGTGTCGAAGGCGGTGCTTTTCTCATCGCCGGGATTGCAGCAGCTGCTCCTGATCGGTGACCGGTTTCTAGTGTTTTTTGGAGTACACAAAATATAGGTCAATTTTAGGAGCGTGGTGGATTAGGGTCCGAAAAATGAAACGGAACGGTTGGAAAATAATAAAATAACCATACATTATTTATAAGGATTATCTAGCGCGTCAGAGCTGCTCCACCAGCTCCACGGCAGCACCGTGATAGTGTCGGCGAATGCTCTGCTCATTAAAAGCTAGGAACGAACGGTGGAAAGACAATTCACCCTCTCGGCGAAGGTGCTAGCTTGCAATAAATCATTCGAAAATTCACAATTAACCTCGATCTAAATCAGTTGGCAATTATGAACTTTTCTATTCCGCCGGTTCCTAGGCCCGTGTGTCGGTTTCTGTGTCTTTTCTTTTTCACCGCGCACCGGGCTGGCGGGGCAGGTTATCTATCTTTCGCGCAGAGGATTACTGTTACTGCTAATGCCGCGAATGCCGCCTTTCGAATGTGGCCGAACTATTTGCTTATCATCGCGGGCACAAATTACAGACACAAAACGTTGTTCCACAAACCTTTCCGTGATGGTCGGGAGGGAAAGCTTTTAAGAATGTCACTCAAGGCTGAGGTTTGGGCGATAAGTCCGGCGAGAGTAGTGCAGTTCAATTTAATCGGAAGTTTTATCTTTATTCTGGAGATTTGTTACTCCATTTCCTATTTGTTTACTTTTTGAAACGTCTTACGTCGCGCACCCCGAATTTGGTGTTCTGGGAGCACTGGCTTTTCGAAGAGGGGCTTCCGCCCTACTGACAGCACTGCGATGGAGCTGTCATTTGTGCTAGCCAGTTCCTTTCTTTACCATGTGCTCGCTAACGCGTTCTCGTTACGGTCGTAGTTTTTCGCGTTTTCGGTTCTTTTTTTTTAGTTTTTGTTCGGTCAGGTGAGTAAAATGGTTTGCTAAAGGTACCATTCGAACTGATTTGTTGAATTTAACACATTATACATATTGGCAGAGGTTACTTCCAGCCGCGAACGGACACGCCCGAACGTTGCCAAATTCTCACGTCATTTCAGGGGTCTGCTGATCGCTTCGCATCGAAATGCAACGGTACTTCCGTCCATTTTGTCTTCTACCCATTCAAAACTGCTTATCGCGGTCTCGCACAAAGTAGTGATTAGTTATTGAACTTTATTGCTGGTCGATGCAGGAACAGGGAAGCGCTGCCCACTGGTTGGTCGGAAGGACGGGGAGGGGGGAGGTGTAGGTTGGAATCTTGCTAGGTTAGCTTTCGGCACCATTTTAAGTGCCCTGAGATGATAGAAAGTGGCCACCTTGAAGCTTGAATGAATCGAACCTGGGACGCTGGGAGCAATGAAGACATTATTTTCAGCGCGTGTGAGTGAGAAATAAACACTCGCTGCTGGCTGTGACCGCCGCCGAGGGTCAGAAGGTTTTGGCCGGTCAATTTGTTTTCCTTCGATTAGGTTATGTTCGGGGAGGATGTCTCCCGAATAGGGGAAGGTGAATTGGAAAATTATGCACCACACGGAACTGGTTCTTCGGGTGAGACTCCGGGAGTAGTGGAGTGTCGTCTTCTCTAATGCAGGTGGAAGCTCGTGGACATGATCATAAAGTTGTGCGTTTTATGACACTCCAAACACCCCCCTTCCCCCCGTAGTGTATGGAGTCCAAATTCGATTGATCTTGTGGTTTCTTTTTGTGTTTTTTTCTTTTGAGTGTTCTGGTTTATTAGGTGCGGTTTGCTGTAGCGAGAGCGGAGGAAGAAGAAAAGAAGCGTCATCGTTAGAGTATGCAAAATTTGGAACAATGACAACATCGCAACATCGTTGGAAAACGGATTTAGAAAATAATCCGCGACTAAGCTCGATCGGCTTGAATTGGAAATTGGAACAGGAGCCAAGCTCAGCGATTTTACATAAGCAAATCGGCTAAAAAGCGAAACGAGAACGGTATAAATTTAGGCAGCAAATGTATTCACAGTGACGAGATTTGATTTGGGATTTTTGGAAAAGTTCGATCACAAATGGCCTACTTAGCTGCTAATGAGTGCTATAGAATGGGATTTCCTGTTCTGTTTTATTATGGCCAATCCTGATGAATCGCTGCGGCTAATAACACACACTAAACACAATAATCGCCGCAATTTGATACCGCTCCGACGACCTCTCCGATATGACCTATTTGAAGTGAACCTGTTGGGCATGTGTGGTACGCCTATCGGCTGGTTCGATCATTCGCTTTAATCCTTACAGCGCTCCGCACCATCTATTTACCCAGCTCGTCAATGTCAGTGTCACAACACATGCTGCCAGCTAATATTTTCCCCCTTTCTTTTCCAGCCCAATGCCACACGTGTTACGGGGACTGCGGATTCGGTTAGAAGGACACACTCAGGATATCAACTTCCTCTCTCCGGTCGTTGCACGTACCATACGCGCGGGGTGTACTGCGAAATTGATCAATCACATTTGGCCTTCCCGAAAATCCACTTGAATTCCCCCGAGGGCGCAAAAGGACATTCGTCAAACAGATAAGGCCCGGAGGCACCGCCGTCGGACAACGGACGCCCTTCGCTAATGCCCGGAGGCACTTTCTGCAAACAACGCCTGCTTAGATGGGTAAGAAAAGAAATTAGCAGTCAAATAATATCCACCATTTGCGCTGAATAACTCCAGCGCCCGATAAATCATGCCCGGGAAGAAAAGGCAACAACAACAAAAGCGAAAAAAAACACCCATCGTATCGAAATTCGAGATCGGTCGCTATTTTTCGGCGGCGTTCAATTAATCTGCAAATGGGTTTTCGATGTTGTCCGCGCACGCACATGCCTGGCTGGAAACAACGAGCGAGCGAGCGAGCAAAGATGCGGGTGACACGTTGTCCTCGGCAGGTACTCCTCTTGCGCCCACCCTTCTACCATCGCGTGACACGACTTTTATCGGTGTGGCTTATCGGGCTCGTGATGTACACGTGGCGAAGGCTGTTGGTGTTTGTTTTGGTTGCGGGAGAATCTTGGCCAGCGTCGTCGCGCCTTGAGTGTTGGTTTAGCGCGTTACGCCGTCACAAGAGGCCGCTCGAATGTTTGTGCCGATCCGAAGTAGTGCGAAATCGTATTTTCGATCTCGCTGCTGACTGGAAAGTTTGCTTTGGCGGCGGTTGAAGGAAGATAAAGGATCCGAAGTTTGTCATCGATAAATATATTGGAGTGTGCTTTTTTTTTTAGAGTAGCAAAATTCCCGTTTGATTGACTGCGTTGGGAAACGAGGGATAAAGTGTATGCGGCCCTGTCGGTATAAATTGCACCTTACCTAAAGGCAGGCTTTTTGGATCGATTTATTATTTCGACGACAGTCGCGTCGCCTCCGTTCGCGTGAGTCATTTGCAGTATGGCGTAGGATATTTTGAATTGGGACAGAAATCAGCAAATGTTGCAACGTTCCTGGTTTCGGTCCTGATGGCTCTGGCCAACGCAGATCTGGTGATCAATTTACATAATTTATTTCATCAGTAGGATCCTTTGTCGTGGCGCGCTGCTCGAAAGCGGTTGGAGAGTTTTGTCTTTTTTCCGGATATCTCCTATCCTAGTCGGAGAGGAATCAAATTAGAATAAAAGCACGCCGTTGTCTATCATTTATCGGGGTTTTTTTCCCCATCTTTCTTAATGCTCGCATTGAAATCCGACACATTCACGGCGACAAATTACGCTCCGTTCTCCAATTTCGCTGACGTTTCCATTCAAATCCAGCCGTGGCAGCGTTAAGGAATAGAAAAGACCTTTTTCCCGCACTGAATGTGGACGGGATGTTACAAAGATGGAAGTTGTGGACAAAAAAAAAAGAAGAAAAGAAATCGAAACACTTTACTGGTGGATTCATCCTGGTGCTATAGTTGGATTGAGGATGTTGGAACGGCACACACCGACACTGGGTCCTTTCAATTGATGTCCTTTCACACTATTGTGTGTGCGACAATAGCGTTCGTCCCGTCCGGTATGGTCGGGCGAGCTCGTTACACGCTCCTCTGACAACCTCCCCTATTCGTTGTGACTCAAACAATGTGGTGCGCCTCCGCAGGATGCAGTGGTGCTGTTTGCACAGAGCAAACTCAATTCTTTGGGACCCCACGCCCATCGCTGTGGGCTTATCGTGTTTTGGACATGGAACAGGTACTACTTTACGGCGGCTCTCTCGCGCTAACCACACAAAACCGTTCATGAATCATGGATTGAGCTACGATAAGCAAACACCTTCCTCACATTGTCGTGAGCTCTCCTCAAAGGTTGAGGAATGTGCTTTATATTTTCTATCCATGGTGGCAAATTTGAAGGCTGGTATGTACCGCCATCAACCACTCCGATGGTTCCCTTTAAATCGTGAGAATTTCGTATCGAAAATCGATGTGTTTTCACAGTTATTCGATCGATATTTCCCACACAACAGCAGAGCATGCCTTTCGGGTGGCTTTACTTCCGGCGTAGGGTTTTTTTTTGTGGCCAGACAGTGTATTTTTTGCCGTCCGCATGATAAAAGAACGGCAAAATGCGATCATCACCGTCGTAATGTTGTACAACCAAGGGTGGAGAGTGCTAAGTTTCCATGGAACTATGTTTCGTTTGTTATGAAAACTTACATCTCTTCTCTTTCGCAGATGGCGTACCAATCATTCCCGATTGAAGTGCAGTATGAAACTAAAATAATCGTTTGTGCTTATCTCGGGATGTGCATGTAATGTTGAAAAGAACGTATCACCCCATGCAAATGCAAAGATGATAACCGAAAACTCAAAGCATCCTATACCCGGCGGCAGCAGCAGTCAGCGCAGGCAGTAATCACCCACCCGCTGCATCCTTCGGGGCGAACCGATACTTCCGGCGATTCGGGGCATTTTTTTTTTGTTCGCCACCACCATCACCGCGCGCCGTTATGACGTGCGAAAGCGTCAAACGTTCCAGCGTCTACTATCACACTTCCTTTTTTAGTGAAACGGTGCCTCGGGGCGGGCAAATCACTTCCTCCGTCGGGAGAATGTTCGTGAGTGTGTTGGGTGCAAACACAATCGCCTCACTGATGACTTCCGGAGCGGCGGGTGCTTTTGCATCCTTCAGTTGGTGCTGCACTGGCGACAGTTCGTTCGTTCGTTCGTTCGAGCAAGTAACGATGTGGATGAGGTTTGAAAATCGTTCCGGCGTCCGGTTTCCGGTGTCGTGCGAATGCATTTGGAACATTCCTTTCCCCAGCACGCAGTATGCAGGATATTATCCTCAGTAGTTAGATAGTAGCGAGATCAAGTGTAATTGATTCCCGTGTAGTCGAACCCCAGGATACTTTTAAACGTGTTGTGTTGCTGGTGGATACCAGCTTATGTAGGTAGTGGGTAATGGGTGCAAGTGGGAAACACTTTCATTATTATTTTGCAATAAGCTTTCGAGCATCCACTCGGTCCACTCGAGTTCACCACCACCACTAGGAAACGCAGAGTAGCAGCGTGTAGTGGTCGATGAAATTGATCGGCCAAACCCACCTGTAATTGACAGGACGATAAATTACAGCTAAAGAGAAGGAGGCTCAGGTCTTCAACCTTGGAAGATGCTGAATTTTAAGCTCATTAGAAGCTTGACTTCAAACGAAATGTCTGCTACCGGTTTTGCTGGTGCTTCCGTTTGCTGATGCTGCTGCTACTGCCATGGGTTCATGTACGGCTTCGTGTAGTGTTTCCGGATGCTGCCTGGTTTCAAGTAGCATTGATTGTAGCTGCTATTCGGACTGCTGTACATACGAGGCGCTGCCCCCGGTCTGAGTGAGTCTGTTCGGACCCATTGAACCGTAAAATCATCACCAAAGGAACGGCTGTCTTGGTTTTAGAGTTGGCCCTTCGGGTGGTACGAGAAGTTGTCTGCAACGTTACCTTCCCAATTATCCCGGGCTTCTTCTTGTTCTAAGGAAAGTGGGGAAAGGTACACCGATGACGAAATCCGGTCTCCATCGCCTGAGAGACGGGAAGGGTTCGTACACGCGAAGGTGCTTAAAGTCTGTGCTGATGCTGGAACTGTGCGCACACCACAGAACGCCTCCCTGGGCTCGGGCGACCAGTTATTGGCCAATTAATAGATGCTTATTCAACTCAACTGGCACGGTGGACGGTGGAAGCATTCGAGCATAAATCAAACAACCGTCACCGTCGTTTCCGATATGGCAGCAATAAATAATGATCTAAATTTAATGAGAACACATCACTGACAGATACACACTGAGCTGCTGCTGCTCAGGAAAAGGCGATAGTTCGTTCTCCGTGGGTCAGGTAGACGTTACGGTCGGTGAAGGTCGTTCTAGAAATTAATACCTCACCGAAGGTTTGCTATCGAAAGCTTTCAAGGGGAGAGTGGTCGTGTTCGGCATTTCCCGTGATTATATCTCCAAAATGATAAACTACACTTTGCCAAAACGGTTCGCTGTTTTCCCCGGATTGGAAGCAAATATTTCAATCAAAGGAGATATTTTACGTCGAATGGTTATGATTGATTGATTGATTAACTGCTTCGCGAATGATGCAAAAGTGATTAATTTTAGCATGCCCGACAATAGAAACGATGGTAAACTACGTTTAAAAGCTTTTGGAAAATTTAAATTACTGTTCATTGTAGACACGAATTCGATATATATGCATTTATCATGTATGTAAGATTGCGCACACTACGCTTCTAAGCGTCATGCTAAGCGATTGGACGGAAACCCGTGGTTCAATATGGTGTGCCTGCTGCATGTAAACATATCGTTGTCATATTCCCTTTGCACACACTGCGCAAATAATTACACGTGCCATCGACGATTGCACGGATTTCCGATTGGCAAACACTAACGACGGGTCATCGAGGGTGTTGGCAAATCTTATCGAGATTTTCACATAGGTTTGAACTCCATGTGTGTGTATAGTGACGTGGCGATCGATCGGTTTGTGAAGAAGACCATATTGCACAAAGGTAATTTTGCTGCAACACCGTCACTGTTGGTCAGATCGGATGGGGTGGTATTGCTTCAGTGGTTTAGTGGTAGATTGTTATCCTGTTAGATCAATTAAACAGTGCAGTGGTGCATTTATGGGTTTGCAGCTATCGAATTATTAATAATTTGTTCGACTCTCGGCGATCGATTTTGTACAACTAATCTAATGCTCGGTGTTTGTTGGTTGGCAGTGGAACCGGAAACTGCAACGATACTGGAACTGATTTAAGAATATCCTTTTCTTTGGTCTCGTTGCAGGATTGCTGCTGCAGGACGGTGACCTCGTTTCAGAATAGCGCTTCGGTTTAATCGTTTTGTGGATGAGTTAGTTCATCATGCTGTGCGTGTGTCCATGAGTGGGAAAGTGTGCTCCGGAGAATTTCCGGATGTTGAAAAGTGTGTGGAGTGTAAAGTGCAGTGGTGTGTTGGTGAAAAATGGAAATGTGCAAATCGTTTGATGTGCGTGTGGAGTGCAAAATGTGTGTGTGTGAGGGAGAGGGAAGTGCAAAGTGTGTGAATGAGAGGGAAGTGCAAAATGTGTGTAGTAGAAAGAAAATTGTGAGTGAAAAGGAGGTGCAAAGTGTGTGTAACCGAAAGAAAAGTGTGAGTGAAAAGGAGGTGCAAAGTGTGTGTAATTGAAAGAAAAGTGTGAAGCTCTCGAATCCTCTGCAAATCAACATCAAGGTAAGTTATGTTTATAATCCTAACTACATTGTAATGAGTATCTTTTCAATCCACCCATTCCAAAATGCAATCCACTTCCTACACATGGGACCATAGCAACTGCATCATTCTAAGCCTCCGTTCCAGTGACTCGACATGGGGATTGAACCACAAAACGCAGTGCAAACGATCCTGCCCCGAGCTCTTCCCGGTCACTTCCGACAGCCATCGGGCAATGTTTTGATTTAGGCTCTGAAGTGCATCGCACAACAAGCGCCACATACACACACATGCATGCATGCAACAATTACATTTAAAACGTTGCGTAGCAACAGCCCACTGGATCTCTCGACTCTAAACGATGCATCTTGTCCATGGCTACTTCTGCTTCTACTGCGACTAGGTCCTTCGTTCCAGCAAACACAGATTTGCTTCCGAAGACCCAAACGGTAATGGAATTAATTAATATGAATCCTGAAGTTTACACTTCACTTCCGTCCGTCCGTGCAATGGGGAGAGACACGGCGGCTTTCGAAGAGGACAGGGGGTGTGCTGACCACATGCACATACAGAAACTGACCACAGTTATGAAGTGGTTTGACTGTTTGCGCTGGACGTTTCTTCAAGCGAAGCGATCCCAGTTTCCAGACGTTCGAGACCAACCACCATCGTCTCCACCACCACCGTCAAATGACGGGCTGCTCTCCCTTCCCGTTCCTCCCAGTCGCTCACGAGCACGGAATTCGGAAGTAATTTCGTTTGATTCAATTTTCACCCCAACGCACACGCGACATGCGAGGGTTGAATGGACTGGAAAATGATTTTCCTTCGTATCGAAATTCCACTCCCGACCGGTGCGTTGTTTGACTTTGGCAGCAGTTTTCGGTAGCCTATTTTTAAGCAGTAAAAGGAGGGTGGAGCATCATCGGGGCACCCGATGATCGATATGGAAAGGTGAGTCCCTCGGGAAATGTGGCTCGGTTTGGTTGAAGGTTGATTGACACCATGCTAAATATTTGTTTCGTTTTTTTTTTCTTCTTTGCTGTTCATCGGGTTTTTGGGAGGACCCGCACCTGCCCGTCACACCGGCAGCCGTTTTACGATCCACCCTGTGGGCTGTTGTTGTTGTTGTGATGCTTCTTTTGTTTTTCTGTCCTCGGACCCACCAGTCGCTGCAGTCATCTCTTCGGAAAGGTGCTGTTTAGCGTCCGACTTATGGTATTTTAACGATGCGAGGTATTACGTGCACGGGCACATACCGCCGCGTGCTGCTGTGGATCCAAGCAGCCGACACAAGGCTGGCAGCGCAGGCAGTAGGCAGACTGTCAATTTGTCAAATTTTCAATGAGCCTGTCACACATAAGGCGTGCGCCCAAGGGGGGAGAAAACCTCGATGGTGAAATTGATTTTCGGTTTTCCCGGTCTCCTGCCGTGGTTGATAGCGGGGAAGGGAGGTTTGTTTTTATATTTTCACCCGGCTGCTTTTGGGTTGTTAAATAGACAGCACTCCCGATGGGGTGGTAAGGTTAGAATGCCTGCCGCACCCTGAGAGGGTTGTAAGAAAAAAAAACGTAGATTGAACATTTTAAAGTGAGCAACGAGCTTGTCTTGTCCGCCTGTTAGGTGGTGTTGCCATTTGGGTCTCGTGTTTTCAATTATTGTGTGTTGAATGAAATTAATATCGATTCGGGGAGCTTCCTTCGGGGAAAAACAAATTTATGAAGAAGTGTTTTTGCTCATTAAAAAATGAGTTCTTTAAACTGAGCCTTAGTGAAAATCTGCTTTTTAATAGGCATTTAATTTCGCCTAATTGAGCACCCATTATGGGAAGGCAAAACCAGGGTGGACATATTTAACCAGCTTCCAGTTTCATCCCGCCGCACTAGAGGTTTCACTCCAATGATTACAAATAAATTGTCCCTCTTAAAGTGGGGGAGGGGCATGAGCTTTGCAGTAAAGAAAATCGTTCGATAAAATATTGCAAAACGTTGTGCCCGCAGGGCGACGATGGTATGAAACGAAACAATGGTTTTCCACCAAGAATCAGCCCCTATAACAGCAGTAGCCAATCGAAAGGAAGAAAAACACGCCTATAAAGATGCCGATAATTCGACCATAAAACTCATTACTTTATCAATAAAAAGCATCTTATTATCGGTCTTAATTTTTAGCCTCCCCGAAATCGATGTGATGATGTAGAGGAAGGGGGGAGGGGTCGTCGCTTCTCTTCCTAATTCATTTCGGTCGAATGTATCCGTTTGTCTTGCGAAGAGTTTCCGCTAAGCCAAGCTTCAGAATGGAGAACGTGCAAGAAATCGTAAATTACACTTGGGCTCGTATTTTTCCCCAAACTCTGGAGGAGTGGTGGTTGTGTGTAAGCAGGGGGAGGGGTTTGGACATCCCGTTGGCGTTTGTAGAGACCGCCCAGAATGGTTTTTTTCGCTCTTTTCTCGCACTTGCTCTGATTTGCTCAGCTGGCAGTTTGTATTCTTCCGCCTGATCCATTTTTGTTTATGTTTCTCCTTATTTTTCGAAAGATGATAATTAAGAGATTAAGGAGCTCGATAAAGCAAGCAAATGCGTAGGTATTTATATGCTAGGAAATATGCTTCGGGCGGACACAGTCAAGACAAACGGTGTGTACCAGTGGGTCTTCTTGCCTTGATGTGATTTTGCAAGCACAGGAATTGCGAGATGGCACGGCAAGGAATAGATTTGGAAGTCGTTCCCAGTAAAAGGTGACGCAGAAAATATGAAAGATGCCGTTTTGTTCAAACGATGAATTGAGCTCCCAATCAAGGACATAACTTTTCTTTTTATCTTTTATTCACACAGAGCGACATTATGTTACGATAATGACCCTTCTAAGCATCCTCCCAACTTGGTTCAAAGAGGGCGAAAAGTGGTAATCCTTGCTTCTTCTCAGGGCCAGGCATGAGCCGCAGTCTAATCGGATCGCTCCATCACATGATATCTCCTCTTAAACTGGCAGTAATTAAACGAATAATGATTTTTATGGTGCGAATCTCCCTCCCCCTCTCTGTTTTAGGTCCTTGAAAATGACGCAAAGCGGATCGGTTTTTGTTTGCGGTTTTTTTTGGGCAACAACAATACTGCAGTGCTTTTCCGACTCTTGGCCCATTGATGTTTTGCCGCGGCAATCCTATGGTTTCCCATTCCCCTCCCCTCGTCCCCTTGGATGATGAAGACAAATCTACGGCAGGGCGGGCGTAATCTTTGTGTGATGGAAGCGAAGTAGAACAATAAGTCACTCACTGGTCGTGTTTGGATCCGTTTTTGGACGCAACCCGGTCTCTGTAACGGAAATCCTTGATCGGTACGCATCGATAAGAAGAGGCATGGTTTTTGGAGAACAAGGTTTTTTTTGTTGATCTTTGGTCCAAAACTGTGCTGCTGCTTCGCTGTAGGAAGGCGCAAAAATCGCAACCGCACGACGACCTCGCCGAGAAGTGTTGGACACGCATGAGTTGGAGATTTGCTGAAATTACACACACACACACAAAGTACGTTAATCGTTGTCTCTTTCGTTCACTCATCTCGTTGTGCGGTTTTAGCGGTTGGGCTTTTTTTTCTTCTTTTATCCTACGTTTCCATTCCGTGTGTGAGCCTGGAGAATGAATGAGCCACGGGAAAATGAATGGAACGCGTGTTTGCGATGGATGTCGTCGTCGTCGTCGTCGTCGCCGCTTTTGTCCTTCGGTCGCTTTTGTTCGACAAACGGCGGGCTGTGTTGTTCCGCCTGTTGTTCCCGTGGTCGAGTGCGGGAAACCGGTGGTGTGCGATTTCAAGATGGCGTGGTGGGAAGGTTTTCCGTTTCTTCGTGCTTGGCATGCTTTGATTTATCGCGACGCGCGCTTTCGTTTGCGGGCAGGATGTGTCGTTGTGCTTCTGAGGACTATCACTTTACGGCGACGATTGCGGTTTGTCGAAGGGACAAAGCATGATGACAAAACTGGAGCAATTATTGAGTTTTACCTTGCCAGTTCCGTCTATTAGGTTTTTCGTAGAATTTAAAATTCCTCTTTATCGTCATGTACACAAAACAATCTGCGATTACATACTGCACGGGTAAAAGATGTTATACTTTTCATTAAAACAGATTCCAGAAGAGGTTAGCCGGTGGCAGATAAAATCGAGAACAAGTTTCACTCCTCTATGTACTCATGCAACCCTAGCAACCATAGCAACCGAGTAGAAATTCCTTGGATGGTTTTGAGTGTGCACCCAAAGTGCAAGTTTAAGCGCACATCATCGTTCCTCGTCTTCAACCGACAAACGTGGAACTAACTGGAAGGACAATTTCTGTAAAAGCATTCCACCTTAACCTTTTAGAACAAAAAAAAAAAAAATAAAATAAAAAAATGAATGAAAAGCGAAACGATGTACAAACACTCACTCCTTTGGCCCATGTCAAAACGGGTGCACTAACGGCGACGACTAACAAGTCTAGCAAAGACACCACCACCATCCCGGGGTTTCTTACCGATTTAATTCAACGGCGAAACGATGATGTCGTCGTACGTGGAACTATCGTGGAAACTCCGGTGGAACTCCTAGCGGAACTTTTCTTTTATCCTGCTCCCAGTTGTGCCTTGTTATGTATGTGTGTGTGTGTGTGCGTGCTGCAACCACAAACTTCACCCGCAAACACACACCGGTTGGAATCCATTTTCCCTTTTTACTTAGCGTTTGATAAAATTTTATTGCGGATTGTTTCCTCTCGGTGGAGCCTCTCCTCGAATACACGTAGTGCACCCCACCCCTTGCCCATCCTGCGGTGGAAAATACAGTGGAAAAATCGACAGAATGTAATTTCTGCGTGCGTTCGCGTCCCAGCCATCCTCCTACCCGGGTGGTGGTGAAAAGTTCATCGTGGGTTCCGCAAGTACTTCGACCTGCTTGCTTGCCTTGCTCAAAGGAAATGCGAACCAGAATGCGACAAAAAGACAATCTCCTTGGTGAAATGTTTTTTGTTTTCTTTTTTTTTTGTTAGTTTTTTTTATTCGCTTTCCTCGTACAAGAAATTATGGGCGGAAGCTAAAAGCTCACGTACACACGCCATGACGACGACGGTGGCATGGTTTTGGTACAGTCAGTCGTCCTCGGCCACCGGCTTGGAACTTACAATCCTTCCGCGCACAGACAAATCGCGATGGTCAGGGGGAGGAGAAAAATCTTTTACCATCAATTTTCACAAATTGAACCATCCCGTCGCGTGTTGTTGTTGTTTGTCCTGCGAATGTTGGGCTGTTCGCTCCGGTCAGCTGTGGACCAGGCCTGGAAGGCGTAATGAACCGGGCGAAGAAAGCGATTTGCAACGGAAACGATTTCCGTTCGTGTACTGGTCGTTGGATCCGATTTGGCCGTTTCGGACGTGACGTCGTGTTAGTTTTAGTAAAGCGGTGCAAAATAATAGTGGAAAGATGCGAACGAAATCTAATCAGCAGTAAGTTGAGCCGCTGCCGATCTTGAGCCAGTCGATGGATGGTGGATCTGCAAGGTTCTTAGTTACGAACGGATCGGGGATCGGGAAAGAGAGAGAGAAAAAGGGGGAAAAAACAAAAATTTCATCATCTTCTAAATCCAATGTCGACTCGAAGCTTGTTTTTTTTCTGGGTGGGCGAGTGGCTTTTATATTATATCCATTAGCGAGCGACCCATAATCCCACGGAGAAAGGTTTCACTATTAGAATTAGTAGCGTTTCCTATCCGGAGCATTTCAATTAATTCAAGTACCCTTCACTTGAACTCTCGAAAGTCGGGTGAAACGGTGTAGTAAATCGAACTGAACCATCTCCTTCGCTCTCAATTTTTACGAGATGCAGCTCCAGAAGAAGAGCTCCTTCAAACGCCGGTGGTAAAAGAAAAAGAAGTTTAACGTAACGTCCACATATGTGGTATCCCGAATCCGACTGGCAAATTTAATTACAGACGATTCGTTTGGGTGTGTTTGGTTTTCGTGATTGGAGGTTTTGTGTTCCAACGACAATCGAATCGAAATGACAATCGAAGACAATCGAGTGTGGGTATTTTCTTCAAGGGGGATTTTAAATGTTCGCTTCACTGGAAGAAGCCCGATCAGGTGTGTAATTTTTAGGATTGGAGTCGATTGCACACGCAAGCGGGGGTGTGGAGTGAGGGTTAGTGAGGGGTGTTTTCCATGCCAGTCTTGTACTTGAACTGCAATCAAATTTAATTCGATCGCATTTTCTAGAAAGGCTTAACTCGAGTGGATCTTAGCAGCTTTTTTATTTTCAGATAGTGAGATATATTCGGAGTCTGCATCTGATATTGATCCAATTTGATTAATCGATTTTTCTTCATCCCAGCCGTCGTTGAGAACAGCGAAAACAAATCCACCAATCCCACGGTTCATAAGCTGGCACTCAATCAACACCTTCCCAGCTCCAAGACACGTGACTCCACCTTCCTTTCCCCAAAAAAACAGATCGCACATCAAATCGTCGTTACATTGTATCGGACATGCTAAACGACCTGTTCGACAAGAAGGAAAGAAACGAAACGCCGGGTGTGTGGAGTGAAGGGAGAGGGGGAGGGGGGCTATGTTGCAGTTTCTTATCACCGGACCGAAATCAACCCCGGCTCGACTGCGTTCCGTACGACAACCACTGGCGGCAGTAGTTATACTCGTTGTTACCCAGGATAAGCCGCGCGGCTCAAAGCTACCGGTTCGCGCGATGATACGGATCATTAGGTTTCTTATAACTTTTCCAGCTTCGCCGGTACTTCGGCCCCACAAACACACACACACACACACATACACACACACACACGTACACACGGTTGGGTGAACTTTATGTGTCGAGCTCGGTTGCCACCGCGCCACGCTTCGATTCCTCGCATTCAAAGTATCGGAGATTTCAACTCTCTGGGTGGCGGTAAGGAGAGAGGGAGGGGGGGGGGGATTGTAGTTTGGGTTTGATTTTTTCGTGCGATGTTTTCGCGTTTGCCTCTTGCACATTTGATTTGGTGCTCTGTTGCCCTTAGATAGCGCGGTGGAGTGTACCAGACGTATGCTGATCCCATTTTCCCACCTTTTATGCTCTCTCGTGGTTGGTTGTGGTGAAGGGGTAGGATGGTACGGTGGATGAGTGTGTAGAGTTTCAAGACCCGCCAGGAACTCCACCATGCAAAAGACCAGGGAAGCAGCAAAGCGAGAGCAGATGCAGCTTCGGAGGTGAGGGAAGTTTCGCTTCGAATCTTCCACCCGCTCCACGGCGAGTCCACCAACGCAAGAGAGGAGAGTGTGTGTGTGTCCCCAGGCCTTCTTCGTCACCAGCGCCGTCGTCGTGGTTCGGTTATCAACGGCTGTGATCGTTCGAGCATGGCAGCAGTTCCAAACGAGCAGAAAGTACACAGTTCCAGCGCAAGATAAATGTCTATGAATAAACATTAATTGTTTCAATAAAACAATTTAAATTTCCCCTGC
>JXWZ01005780.1:0-25090 GCA_000956215.1 Anopheles farauti No. 4 | reverse complement strand
TCCACATGGTTGTGTACGTGTGTGGACAAGGGTGTGAGGGGGATCAGAATTAGCATCCCAGCTACTAATCGCGGTGCGTGACGTTTGACTGATTCGTCTGCTGGCGTTGTGCGGTAGTGGTCGTGGTAGTGGATCGTCGGCACTGGTCGGCGCTGTGTGTGGAAGGTGAAGCGCTACGTACGGGGAAAATGGCGATGGTGGAAAGGGAAAGGACGCGAGTGGCATGTTTGTCAACAGCGTTTTGTACCGTCCTGCAGCAGCTGCAGCGAAAGCAATTCTAGTCACCGTGGAGCTAGTGTTTCCGGCTTCTTCCGTCCGTCCGGAGAGAAGCACCAGCAGTTCGCTTCAGTTAGTGTCATGTGGAAAGCGGGATTTGGGATGTATTCGGCCAGATGAAAGTGAGTGGGCGAGGAGTGATTTTTTTGTTGTTGCTTTTTGTTGTGTTATAAATGTATATTACTCTCCAGTTTCGGTTTTTATTTGCCTTACTTACACACGTATAAAAACATACACATAAATTAGTTCGATATCTTGCGCGCAGCAATCTTAAGTTTGGGATATTAGTGAACGCGCGAGCGCGCGATCTCGATCCTCGCACAAGTGAAACACAAGTGAGCGGCTTAAGTGGCTGTTAATAAATAAGTCTTACTAGCTAAAATAATAACACACGGCAAGCTAATAACAACGAAAAAGCGTTGGAAGATCGGAGTCGATCGATCGCATCCTCTATCCTGCTGCGCGGATCGCGTCTACTCTACGGTGTACTCTAAGGCTCCTGCATCCTCCTCTCATCGGTGCAAGCATTGTGGTTGTTCAACACACTCCGTCAAATAAAAAAATCGATTGTGCAAGCGTTACAACAAAAAGCAAAAGCGGTAGCAGCAGAAGCATCAGCGCAGTATCAGCAGAATAAAACAGAATTAAACCCGGCTGTCGTCTGTTGTGTCAAGATAAGTATTCCACGTCCAACGCTATCATCGCGGTGGGCGCAAACACCATTGCTGCAGCGTTAATTTATTGGCCCCTTTTGCCTGTGTAACCACAAAGCTCGGTACGGCAAAGCAAAACCACGCAGCCATCCGTTACATCCCCATTACGCTGCGTTTAATGGGCGCCACCGAAAGTTGTTCTTTTCCCCGTTGCGTGTCGAAATATCTCCTCTGTGACTTTCGCGGATCCTTTCGGGGTCATTCGCCCGGTAAGCCGCGCGCGGTGCGGTTGCAATGAGGCGAGGTTAAAAGATGGAACGGCGCGGCACACCAACTTGTGGGGGAGAAATAAAACACAAACAAGTTCGTGTGCAGCCTATTTTTAGCCGCGCATTTCCGTCAAACCCATAATGAACACCGAAATTTGATTGCTTTTGTGGTTGGTTTCGCTGCTGCTGTTGCTGCAGCAGGTACAAGGCGGGCATGCAAAGCGAAGCTGCAGCAATCGTTTAACGTTCGGGGGAGGGCTACTGGGGAAGAACAGATTTGCTAACATGCGTTTTTTTGTTTTGTTTTTGAACAGGACACAGGTGATGGTGGGCTGGTGCTGACCGGCCGCGAGGAGGCCCTAAGTGTTTTCTAGTCAAGGCGAGCGAGCAGGTGATTGGAACGGCAAGTGCATACATTGGAGCGAGGCGTCCCGTGCCCATCCACACACCGCAGGTGTGAGAACGAACTGCAAGACAGGTGTGTCTGTGACAACAGGATGGCGTCATCGCGCGCGTCCATCCGGCGAACCGAACCACCATCCCGAGACGCCGCGTGGGACGTGTCATTGTTTTTCCAACGCTTGTGACTCAACGCGCTGTGCCGCGTCCTTAGCCCGGATGACTCACGGACATCGGTGGAAATATGCCACGAGAACGTTCTAGAATGTTTTTGGGCCATCTAAGGCATCGTTTCAAACCTACCACACGTCCACCGTTTGGCTGCAGCTCTCAAGTGGGGCCATCAAATCCATAATCGATCCGACTACCGAACGTACTTAATTTCCACACCTCTGGCGGAGCCGAAACGGAACAAGGGACACGAATCTCCTATCTCCACGCCGGCTTCACAAGCGTTTTTTTGTTGTTGTTGTGTACTTCGCGTCTTCGAATTATCTTTCTCTCGAGTGTATCAGTACCCTAACGAGTCTAGCGAAATCTATTTTAGTAATGAAATCTTTATTGCTAATTATTCAGAGCTCGGAAGAAGCACTAGAGCAGCGGTGGCCACGCACCCGCCGGCACACAAAGTTTGTTTGTTGAAGCGTTTGGGAGGAGTTCTCCGATTACATAATGGTTTCCCTTTCTGCACGCACTTCCTAGCTTCTGTTCAATGTTTGAACAGCGTCTTGTTGCTGATCGACCATAGTGTATCCTGCCGAAGTGTACTCGCGATCGTACTACACGCACTGTTTTAAGTCTAAAACTTCCTAACCCTTGCCTGCTGTCTCGTTTCCTTCCCACCGTAACGCCCTTTTTTTGTATTCGATCGAAAGCAAAGCAAAAGGTAAGTGATCAAAACCATCATCATCATGCTCTGGTTACAATCTTCCGGCGTTCTGGTAATAAATAAAGTAAACTACCTTAGTGCGCTAACGAACGGTAAACGTTTTTAATCTCTCATCGTCCGAAAATGGTTCGAGTGGAGCGAAAACAAAATAAATAAAATTTGAAAAAAAAGCCGAAAGAAAAACAAATGCGTTTCCACCGACGGCGAAGGTCAGGGCGTGATTCATGTTCCAGCCGCGTCCGGGAACGAACCCGCGCCGGGATTCTTCCGGGAACGGAACGCAAAACGGTGCCGCTCTTTTTTTCCGTGTGCAAACAACGCACTCGGGAGGGGTGCTGTGGTCGTCGGCACGTACAGCACACGGCATCCTAAAATTAGACCACAGACACACATGGGGTCCGTCCGAAACCGATCTTCGTTCGCCCCGTGTGAAAAACCAGCTCATATTCACCTCCTACCTTAGGCGGTGCGCGTTTATGCTGCCCGATTAGGGTGCTGGCTCGCGTCATTTGGCTCTGGTAGTGACTCACGTTCGTGCGCTCCCGCATTGGAATACTCCAAACGGGTGGGTACGGATCACACCTTACCGTTTTTACCTCCTCGTCCCTTGTGTCGTCCCTCGGGGAGGTATTTCTTTTTTGGCGCGAGCGCACGCGGACATCAAGTTGATGCTCTGCACACGGCACGCATCAGAGACTTGATGGACCAAAACTCGCCAACCACTCCAAGGAGCGCGTGAAGGTGGCCATCAGAAGGTATAATTAGTTTTTTTCTCTCTCTCTCTCTCTCTCTCTGCTGGTGCTGCTACGGTGCATAACACACCGAATTGCAAAATTCTTCACTAAAAAATCACAAAATGCACCACGCGCGAAGGCCACGTACGACGGATGACGTGGGGACAAAAGGATGATCGCCGGTGGACGACGACGACGCTGGGCAATTAATCTTCCTTGCCGGGTGGGTGGGAGAGGAATTTGCGAAACGACTGCGTTTACGGTGGGAAATCTTTCGTTCGTGTATTTTTTGTTCTCTTGATCTCGCTTTCTTGACTGCGCGTTTTACACCGCGTCCCTACGGCCTGCCGAAACTGCCGCGAAACGAACCGAACGAACCGCGCGATTGATGGTTTGACGACATGTGAATATATGTGCAGGGGTGAAAAATGTGTTTATGTGGGATTTGTTTTGCATGTTGACGTAGGATTACAAAGAGATTGTTGAAACAAAGCAAAAAAAAAATGCTTCAATCTCAGGCACCTAATTTTTCCATTTCAAAAAAATTAAAAAAAAAATTACAAACTCATATTACATGCCAATCTCTCGCAACGGATGGTGTACACGGGATGGTTTCGTACACTACTGTCTCAGGATTATTTTTTGTTTTTCAACTCGGAGGCAATCGGGACCACAGGTTGGAGCAGGCGATATGTTTCTCTATTGGAAAATTTGGAAATGGCCACGGTCGATTCGAAACCGTCGCTCACAAACGATTACTCGCTGTTTTAATACTTGCGCACATGTATTGGTGTGTGTCATTCGATCTATTTTCATATCTAAAAATAGCGAAGACACCAATATGGAGGGGGGAGATTCGATTCGGGAACGTATCGTCGAAAGTGTGTGAGTGCGTGTCTTCTGTTCGTGTGCGAGATGTGATTGTCGATCAATGTGGTGTGTGTGTGTGTGCCGAAAGAATGTGTGTGCGTGCGTGTGTAGATCATTGTTTTAACGCGTTACCGTCCACTTACCGGACGGAAGTGGACAATAAACGCGACCATCTCTCCATCGAGCCGTCAAATTCGTCCGTTCGATCCGCGTGCAGTTTACGGCGGAGGTTGCTACTACTAACGCTCACTTTACGACACGATCTGTTTCCTTTCCACCTGGCTTTCTTGGCTTTTTGGTTTGTTTATTGCGTTAACATCAGAACTCTCGCAAGCTGTAAAACTAAGCTGGCCTAATTATGTGCGCGATTTGTGTGTATATAAATATGTTTGTCAGTTACGATCGATCGATTAAAAATCAGCAAAGAAGCCCTAAAGTATCTTGTAATAAGACGTTAAAGAGGACGAAGGGCGAAGGGGGGGTAAAGTATTATAAGTCATATAAAATAGCATCAAAAAACATGGCGCGGCATTAAATAAATAATTAAAATAGCTATGCACTTCCCTATTTTTTCCGCTTTTTTTTTTCGTTGGAGGCGATTTTGTTTTGGTTTTTGTTTGTCACAAGTCATCTGCCTCCACGGTAGTGTTTTCTCAAGCTCCAACGGCTCACAGACGCTTGTGTATGCACTTGCCGCACCTCTCCTGCGCTTGCCTGTTCGCTTTTGGCAACGATCGTGTAATAAACGCTCTAAACGACACAAGTAAAAATTAGCCCCAAGACACCTCAAACGGTCCGTAACCACCACCATCACCAGTCACTGGGAACGTCGATTGGGTCGTTAGACTATTTGCTGTGTGCAGCCCGTCTTCCGCTGCTACCACCTGAACTTGCGTTTGCTTTTCGTTGCGCCCGCAGTGGACTACCTTTCTTTTTTTTGGTTGTTTTTGGATATTTTTCGTATTTTTGGTTAATAGTTTCAGCCACCGGCGCTTCTCTCATCGCGGGTTTTTAAAGCGCAAATATCAAACAAAGGTATGCTGGTAAAACGAAGAAAAGGTAGCACAACACAGCAAAACAACACACGCGCCGGAGGGTCGCGTCCGCTCCGCCATTTTGTTGTTGTTATCGGTTATGGACAAGTTAGACATTAAAATGACATTTATGAGCACATTTATGGTGAGATAAATATTCGCGGAGTGTGGCTTGTGTGCGTGTGTGTGCGTGTGCGTTTGAATGGCAGTGTGACACGTACACAAACAATGGTCACACACTCACACACAAGTACAGACACAATGCTTGCTTATTTTGTTGTTGGAGCCTTTTGGAGCCCTTTTGGGGACGGGCGGGACGGGCGGGGACTTAATTATTTACTGATGGTGTTTTGCTGTTTTGTTTGCTTTGTTGTTTGGTTTCTACTGAGTATTCTTACTTTTGACTATCAGTTTGGCGGACGTTTCGACCTGACCGGCGGATGTGGTCACCCGGCAGGTGAACAGGCCGGAGTCTTCCTCGTAGGTCGTCCCGATCAGCAGCACGGCGTTGTTGCCCTCGTTGATCATCTGCGGAGCGAGAGTGTATGGAAGAAGGGTAAGGTGGAATGATTAAACGCAAGCTTTTATTTTTTTGGCAAGGCAATGAGAGTAAGATGGAGTGCAATTAGCATAGCGCTCCCGTGGTCGTAAATTTTGGATCGAGGCTGCTCGTGGACGGTTGCCAATGTCGTTTCGAAATAGTAGATTTTTTTGTTGATGTTGTTAGAACGAACGCGTTGACGGACAAACAAGCCGACATTGAGCGAACGACGTGAAATGTCAGCCAAGTTAATTAAATGGAGACACCTTGGATCAACCTGGGGGGGCTGAACCTCTCTCTCTCTCTCTCACGCGCCCTAGATTGGTAAATCCCGCGGATCTAGTAGGCGTGATGACATTTAACAAGATCATCAAACAGACACGTGCCAGGAGACAGTGAGTAATGCTCCAGGGAGAGTACGCCAGGCGTTAATTAAGACACGAACGCCCACGGTCACTCGGTGGACATGAAAAACAGTCTGCTAAGAAACGATCATTATAGTAATGGGTAATGTAATACCTGTACCATAATTTTTGGAACCTCCGTGCCATCCCAAAGGTGACAGTTTTATCACCATAGTAAACATGGAACGGAAAGCATATTGCACTCGTAAGCTCTGTATCTATCACTCTATATTTTGGGTATCTAATATCCCAGTTGAAATGCCAAACATCAGAAAAGAATGTGAATTACAAAGTTTTACGAAGAATATCGACATGGTCATATATATTTTTGTACCCATGCCATTAACATTGGGTATAACTAAAAATATTTGTATAAAGTAGATAAATTGTTTTAAATGCATTTCTCAACCGAAATAATTTGATCATTTTGTTAATTCTTAATTCCATTTAAAACCAAGTGTTTCAGCCGTTCGAAACAGTGTGCTGGAATTAATTTACGAGTTTTACTTGAAGTAGTTGGAATCAAAAAATAATGTGGAAAACATTACTTTGTGGGATTAAGTTGTGCAAATAGAATTTTTCAACTCTCTCGATTTAATTTTATCATTTATATTTTTTTTTCTTACGCCGTGTCAAAACAACTGTTTGAATAATTAATTAATTAATGGACTTAATTTGCGAGTTTAGTTTGAAGTTGTGGACATAAAAAAATGTGGGAAAAATCATTGGAGTGTGGGACGGATTTATACATATCTGAACAACCGTCAACCAATTATGAGATATTCTTGGAATGAAATGGCTAACGAGTGATGACTAATGAAGGAAACAGCTTCGAAGTAGGAAGTAAGTGCAAGCGCTTACCTGAAAATCGGGCGACTCCGGTATAAGCAGACCCTCGCGCAACCACTGCACGGTCATCTTGGTCGGTTTGCCGACGATGGTGGTTTTGAACTGCGCCGGCGAACCCTCGTCCACGATGCAATCCTTCATCTCGCTCAGCTTCGGTCCGGCGTCCGGCATCTCCGGTGCGACCACCTTCAGCGTGGCGGTCGTGTGCACCTCACCGCCCGCGTTCGACGCGATGCACAGATACTGGCCCTCGTCCTCCGGGAACGCTTCGGTAACGATCAGCGTGAACGCGTCCCGGTCCTTGCCCATCTGGAAGTACTTGGAGGGTTTGATCTGCTTGTCGCCCTTGAACCACTGTGCGGTCGGCGTCGGTTTGCCGGTGACGCGCGTCCGGAACTCGACCGACTGGCCCTCCGGCACGGTTTTGTCCTTGAGCGGTTCGACCAGCGTCGGCGGACGCTCCGTACCGGGCGTGGCCGGCTTTTCGATGATCGGCGTGACCGGCGTGTCCACATTGCAGACCGCATCGCAGCGCGCCTCGCCGGCACTGTTGATCGCCACGCACTCGTACTTCGCCCCGTCCTCGGCGTACGCCTCGATGATCAGCAGCGTGTAGTTGTTGTCCTCCTCGAGCATCTTGTACTTGATGTTCGGCGTGATCTTCTGGCCACTCTTCAGCCAGTACACGTCCAGCGGCTTCGTGCCGGTGACCTTCGCATCGAACCGTGCCAGCTGGCCGGCCGTCACCGTCGTGTCGCTGATCGTGCTCACGAAGCTGGGCGGGATGACACCGCCGCGACCCTGCTGCCGGCGCTGCTCCACCACCAGGTTGGCGCTACACTTCGCCGTACCGCCCCGGTTCTCCGCGATCACCGCAAACACGGCCGAATCCTCCAGGAACACCTGCCGAATGATCAGCACCGACTTGCTGCCGAACGTGTGGATCTGGAAGTCGGCCGAGTTGTTGATCTGGAAGTTCTCGCGGAACCACTTCACCGTCGGCATCGGCTCCCCGTCGAACTCCACCTCGAACCGGGCCTGCTCGTTCTCGAACGCCCGGCACGGTTGGATCTTGCGCGTGAACACCGACGGCTTGGTCGGCTGAACCGGGCCCTCCACCACGCGCTCCTGCGTCGTCCCCTTGTGCTCCATCTCGGTCGTCTCGGTGGCGGTGATCTTGCGGATGATCTCCTTGTCATCGTACACCTCCTTCTGCGTTTGCTTCTGCTGCGACACGTGCACCTCCTTGCCCTGCACGGACGTTTCCGTCGGCTCCGGGATCAGTTTCTTCTTCGGTGCCTCGATCAGCTCGACACTCTCACTCTCCTTCGTCTCCTCCCTGTGTGTGTGTGTGTGTGTGTTAAATGAAACATTAACTATCTAACTTGATCCCTCTCGTCAGCGAGATACTTACAGTGTCTGCTCGTAGGCACTCGCCATACCCTTGGCGATGGAGGCACTAACCACCTTCTCGCCCGGGATCGCGAACTGGTGCTTCTCTTCGCGCATCTTCTGCTCCTTGACGATCTGCTCGTTCTCCAGCTCGGCCAGCTTGCTGTAGTACTCCTCGCCCTTCTTCTGCTTCACCGTCTTCTGCCACTCGGTTTCACCGTCCTTCTTCGCCTTCGCCTTCTGGACGACCTTCACGCGCTTCTTCTTCGCCTTCTCCTCCTGCAGTGTCGTTTCCAGATCGGTCTCGACACGGCCCTTCTGATACGCGACTAGATCGTAGTCGTACCATGCTGTTAATCAAATAATGCGGGTTGGAAAAACGGATTTTTGGGTGATACGTGGATGACAAACGGCAAATAGCGACGACGGTACGCGTTTTGTGCGAACCGCAACGGGAAAACGTCGGACGCCTCGTTATATCGCCTCTCACATAAACAGTGGAAAGATAGACAAGATCGGCTCGCATGCATAAATGCACTCGGGGAGGTAGGGGAAAATTGCGGGATATTTCCTAAAACTTCATGTGCAGTTAATATACGATTAATAGTATCAGTTGAAGATAGGTTGAAATGCCAAAAGGGTTAAGATCTGCCACCTAGGGATATTAGATACACCGGCATGACCGGTTTCGTCACTCTCGCTTTGGTTGCTTCAATTTGCAACCGTCCCAGCGAAGAAAGCGAACGAAGTCCCAAATCCAACCAGATTATTAATCATACTAACACTGTATCAGTCAAAGTACACAAGCAGACGGAAAGTACGGAAAAACAGGTGCTGGGATATCCAACGGATAAACCAGCACCGTATATGCCAGGTATGTACAAAACGAGCAGAAGAAGAGAGCAAAAACCGATTAGTTCCATACGGGGTGCCATACTACAGGTTGCAGCAGATAGAAAGCGGAAGGTTCGACGATATCATCCACGTTGTCCACAAATCCGTGCTATCACGTACGTTGCTGTCACACGGCACCGGGCGTTGAAACTCCCCGGGAAGCTCTGGCTCTGGAACGCCCCGCGGCTCTGCTACATCTAGATCAGCTTTCATTAAGGGAACGTGGTTGTTGGAAGCTAAAGGATCGTTTCGGGAGGAAGTTTTCGGGAGCGGGAATTTGACTGGGGGGGGTGGCGTATTTTCTTCTGTAGCTGTTGTTGATGGCTTTGACTGTTGTTGCTTGCTTGGAGTACGTGGAATGTTCGGTTTGGCCTGGCGTTGTCTGCTGTTCTGTGATCTCGAAGGTGGGGGAGGTGGTTCTCTCCCGGGTGAGTTTGGCGTGACGTAAGTGAAGCTGTGTTAGTGTAGCAGTAGTGAGGAGTATCTCGCTGCGGTCACACGCTCCGTTTTCGAGTAGTGTGGAGCATGGCCCAACGATCGTTACCTTCTACCTTTAAGCAGAACACCAGTCTCCAGTGTTTTTTTTTTGTGAGTAAGTGAGTGAGTGTGTGAGTGATAAACGTGGCAGTGGCAGTAAAGAAGAGATAGAGTAGCGATAGATGGTCTCCTGCAGCCAGCGGTAGGCTACGAGGAGCTATTGGGAAGAGTTTGTACGTTGTTTGGTGCTGTGAGAGATCGTATCGTGCGCTCGTGTGCGTATACTTACGTCGTGGCGAGTTCTTCAGCACACCGCGGTAGTCATCGCGACGAGGAGTGATCTTCAGCTCGCAGCTAGCAACGGCCTCACCGACCGAGCTGCGCGCAATCACCTCAATCTTGCCGGTGTCGTACTGGCGCGTCTTCGGGATGTCGAAATGATACATGCCATCGTACGTGAGCTTGTAGCGTTGTCCCTAAAATGTAGCGTTGGTATGCTGTAAGACATCAGAACTTAACGTCCGCCTTATTCGTCATGTGCTTACGTTAACCACGGTGTGTCCGTTGATGAGCCACATGACGCGCGGCTTGGGATGTCCGGTAACGCGGCAGCAGAACCGAGCCCATTCACCTTCCTCTACCTCGATCGAATCCGGTCGGCTGACAAAGGCTGGTTCCTTCTTCGGTTTCTGCGTCTCGTCGATCACCTCCGGGATGCTGTGGTGAAGCAATCGAACACATTAATAACAAGCCAACCGTTGCTCCAAGCGGCACTTACTTCAAGTTCCACAGTGCTTCCATCTCGCGAATCTTCTGGATACTCTTCATGCCCTTTGGCAGCTGCGAGTCGTAGACGATGCCCGGCTTGCCGGTCGTCTTGATGATCGCGCGCGTCTCGTCCATACCGTACAGGTTCGTCGCACGGCACAGATACTCGCCGCTGTCCTCCGGGTAGATCCATCCGAAGTTCATCGCCACGTAACCAAAGTCGTAGATCGGCGTGAAGCGGTTCTCTGTAAAAGCAGCGATTTAGACGTGTGACCGACCGAAAACCCCACGGACACGGTGCAATACTTACTGTACGGCAGCGGTTTGCCGTTGTAGAACCATTCGACCTTCATGTCCGGATCGCCGACCGGGGCCAGCTGACACTCGAACTTGGTCGCCTGCATCTCGACCAGGTTGGTCTGGTCCTTGATCTGCACAACGAAGCGCGGCGGCTGCTTCCGGTCCGGATCGAACAGATCGTCCTCGGTGAGGAAGATCTCCTCCGTGTACTTCTTGATCGTCGCCTCCATCTGCATGAGCGTCTCGGACTTCTGCATACCCTTCGGGATCTGGTTCTGGAGCACGATCGATGGCAGCTTCTTGCAGCTGATGTGCGCCTTGGTCACGTCCTCGCCGTGTTCGTTGTACGCGCGGCACGTGTAGTCACCGGCGTCCTCCGTGTACACCGACAGGATGTCCAGCGACACGAAGCCCATATCGTAGATCGTCCGGTAACGATGTCCGCTCGGTAGCGGCTTGCCGTTTCGGAACCACTCAACGCGCAGCTTCGGATCCTCCTTCGGCTCCACGCGGCACTCGAAGCGAATCGTTTCCCCTTCGTCGATGGTGGCCGACTGGATCTGCGAGACGAACTTCGGCGGACCGAACGTACGCTCTTCCTGCGTGGCCAGCGTCACCTTGCCGCGTTCCAGCTCCTTCAGCTTGGAGGCGGTCATGCCCTCAGGCAGCTGCGAGTCGAGCACGATGCCGCCGCGTGCCACCACCGTCACCTTCGCGGTCGTCGAAGCCGTGCCCCACTTGTTGGTGGCCCGGCACTCGTACACACCGGAATCGCGCACGTACGCGTAGTCCATATCGAGCGCGATGAAACCGAAGTCGTTCAGCATGTGGACGCGCGAACCCGTGGCGAATGGTTTGCCGTTGTGGTACCAATCGATACGCAGCGACGAATCACCCACTGGCTCGACGCGACAGTCGAAGTGCACCGGTCCACCCTCCGGGATGTCCACGTTGTCCTTGATCTCGACGACGAACTTCGGCGGGCGGCCCTCTTCCTCGTCAGCCAGCAGCTCTTCGCGCTTGTGCAGCTGCTCCTCCAGCTTCTGGATGCTCTCCGTGCCGGTGCGGAAGTTCGACGGCAGCTGCGGCTCCATGATGATGCCCTGGCGTCCGCGCACGGTCAGCTTGCAGGACACCGTCGCCTCACCGTGCCGGTTCGTAGCCTTGCACGTGTACAGCCCGGAATCACGCTGGTAGCAGCCCGCTATCTCCAGGATCACGAAGCCGAAGTCGTTGATGGTCTTGATGCGCGAACCGGCCCACAGTGCCTTACCGTTGTGGTACCACTCGACGCGCATGCTCGGATCGTTGATCGGCGTCAGGCGGCACTCGAAGTGCGCCAGCGAGTTCTCCGTCAGCGTCATGTCCGACGGTGTGGTGATGAACTCCGGCGGCTTGCCCGTGTCGTCGTCGGGCGAGCCAAGTCCACCGTGCGGAATGCCCAATCCCTCCAGCTCGGCAATACGCTCGATCGTACCCTCCATGCCCTTCGGTAGCTGCGACTCGAGAATGATGCTACGCTTGCCCTGCACGCGCATGGTCGACGTGGTGACCGCCTGACCGTACTCGTTCGTCGCACGGCACGAGTACTCACCGGAGTCCTCCGGGTACACCGGCGAGATCTCCAGAATGACAAAGCCAAAGTCGCAGAACGTGCGGAACCGGGAGCCCGTCTTGAGCGGCTTGCCGTTCCAGAACCACTCCACCTTCAGCTTCGGATCGTCCGTCGGCGTCAGCTTCGCCTCGAAGTGAGCGCTCTCGCCTTCGCGCAGCGCATCGATGTTGGACAGCGGGGTCGTGAAGACTGGCGCCCGGCCACCCTCGGTGCGTTCGCGCTCATCGCGCGTACGGATCAGCGAATCCTCCAACGTCTGGATCTTCTCCAAGCCGCCCTCCATGCCGCGGGGCAGCTGCGAGTCCAGGATGAGGTTCGCCTTCGAGATACACTTCAGCGTTGCCTTGGTGCTGTCCGAGCCGTACTTGTTCGTCGCGCGGCACTCGAACTCGCCCGAGTTCTCCTCGTAGCAGTACAGAATGTCCAGGATGACGATGCCAAAGTCGTGGAAGGTGCGGTAGCGGTGTCCGTGCGGGAGCTTCTGCCCGTTCCAGTACCACTCCACCACCAGCTCCGGATCGTTGATGGGCGTGAGGCGTGCCTCAAAGTGAGCGCTCTGTCCCTCGACCAGCTTCGTGATGTCGCTGATCTTGGTGGTGAACCGTGGCGCTTCGCCCACTGGCGAACCGGCCGCCGTCTGCTTCGCGCCCGACTGACTCTCGAGCTCGCGGATGCGGGCGAGCGAGTCCGGCTGGAGCGACTCCAGGTACACGCCACCCTTGCCGAAGCACTTGAGCGTGGCACGGGTCGTGTCCTCGCCGTACTTGTTCGATGCGCGGCACACGTACTCGCCCGAGTCGTGGCTCTGCACGTACGCAATGTCCAGCAGCACGTAACCGAAGTCCGACACCGGCTTGATGCGGTTCGAGTGACGCATCGGCTTACCGTTGTGGAACCATTCCACCTTCAGGTCCGGATCGTTCACCGGCACCAGCGTGCACTCGAAGTGCGCCGACTGTCCGTCCTTCAGGCCCTCCAGCGACTGGAGCTGGGTGGTGAAGCGCGGCTTCTGTCCGGCCGACTTGTCCACGCACTCCAGCTCCACGCTGATCTCCGCCGATCCCCAGCGGTTTGTCGCCCGGCAGGTGTAGCTGCCCGAGTCCTCGATCTTCGTACCGAGGATCTCCAGCACCACCATACCGAACGCGTACACCGTGCGCACACGGTGGCTCGCCTCCAGCTGCTTCCCGTTGTACAGCCACTCGATCGTCATGGACTGATCGCCGGTCGGGATGAGCGTCGCGTCGAAGTGCGCAATCTCACCCTCGCCGACGTTCTTGAGCGTGACGAACTCCGACGTGAAGCGTGGCGCATGTCCAGCGTCCGCGTCCGCCTGGGATCCGTCCTGGCGGCGCAGTGACTCCTCCAGATCCTGGATCTTCTCCAGTCCCTCCGTGCCCTTCGGGTGCTGGGTGCGTTCGATCAGGCTCTCCTTCGTGACGCAGTACACGGTCGAGGAGGTGAACGCCTCGCCGGACAGGTTGTACGCCTTGCAGGTGTAGATACCCTGGTCGCGCTCGTACACCTCCGTCAGATCGAGCGTGACGAAGCCGAAGTCGCTCGTCATCTTGAAGCGCGAACCGTGCTCGAGCACCTTGCCGTTGAAGTACCATTCGATCTTCAGGTTCGGATCGTCCTTCGGCTCGACCTGTCCCTCCAGGTGCAGCGATTCGGCCTCGTTCAGCCGGAACTCCGACTGCAGCTGCACGGTCCACTGCGGTTTCGGGAAGGCCGCATCCGGCTTCGACTCCTGGCGGCGGTAGCGGTTGGCGAGGGCGGCCTCCGTATCCTGGACGGCTTCCAGGCCCGCCTTACCCTGCGGGTGCTGCGTGTCCAGGTACATCGTGGTGGTGCCGGTGCAACGCAGCGAACCCGAGGTCGATGCCGAACCCTTCGCGTTGGTCGCCTTGCAGGTGTAGATACCGGAATCCTCGGCGTACGCACCGGTTAGGTCGAGCGAAACGAAGCCAAAGTCGTACGTCGTCTTGAAGCGGGCGCCCGTCGGCAGCGGCTTACCGTTCACGAACCATTCGATCTGCATCGTCGGATCCTTGGACGGTTCGACGCGGCACTCGAAGTGTGCGTTTTCGCCCTCCTTCAGCTCCACGTTGTTCAGGTGGCTCACAAACACCGGCGACTCGAACTGGTCCTCCGGGACGTCGCGCAGGTTCACGCGCGGTGCCTCCAGATCCTGGATCTTCTGCACGGACGACGGGTGCATGGTGTCCCCGAGCAGCCAGTGGCTGGCGTCGATCTTGAGCGTGGCCGTCGAGACGGCCTCGCCGAGATTGTTCGTCGCCTTGCAGGTGTAGATGGCCGAATCGTCCGCCCGCAGCCCATTGATCGAGAGCGTGACGAGCCCGAAATCGAACGTGCTGCGGATGCGGGCACCGGTGGTGATGGCGATGCCGTTCTTGAACCACTCGATGCGCAGATTCGGGTCGGCCCGCGGTTCCACCTGCGCCTCCAGGTACACGTGCTGGCCCTCCTGCAGCTTGTCGTGGCTTTCCAGGTGGGTCGTGAAGACCGGCGCCTGCTGGGGCGTCGTGTCGACAAACATGTCCGGCACGCGGTTCATGGCGGCCTCCTTCAGCTGGATCTTCTCCCACGCCTCCGGCAGCAGCGGTTCGCCCGCGATCGATGCCTTCGACTTGATCTTCATCGTGGTAGAGGAGACGGCTTCGCCGGCCCGGTTGATCGCCTTGCACATGTACACACCCGAATCCTCCGCCACCACCGAGTTGATGTCGAGCGTGACGAATCCGAAATCGTTCGTGGTGCGGAAGCGCGAACCCATCTTCAGCTCGACGCCGTTCACGTACCACTCGTACTTCATGCTAGCGTCCCCGACCGGTACAACGCGCGCCTCGAAGTGCGCATGCTGGCCCTCCCACAGATCGGACGGCCCAGTCAGCAGCTGCGTGAAGATGGGCTTCTCGAAGGCGGCCTCCTGATCGTCCGTGCGCTGCTGGTGCGGTTGCTCCAGTGCGATGATTTTCTTCATACCCTCCGGGTGCTGCGAGTCCATCTGGATGCTCGCCTTCGTGCGGACGCGCATCGACGCGGTCGTGACGGCTTCACCGAGCGGGTTGATCGCACGGCACATGTACACACCCTCGTCTTCCTCGCGCACGTGCTGCAGATCCATCGAGACGAAGCCGAAATCGTGCTGCTTCGTGATGCGGGAGCTATCCTCGAGCGGCTGCTCGTTGCGGAACCACTCCACGCGCAGGTTCGGATCGCCGACCGGAATCAACCGGCACTCGAAGTGTGCCGTTTGGCCCTCGGCCACGAAGTCGATGTTTTGCAGGGGCTGCGTGAAGACCGGCCGCTGCTTGGTGACGGCGTCCTGCACTTCCGGGCGCCGGAACGGACTGACGCCCTCCAGCTGCTTGATCTTGTCCAGACCCTCCGGGTGCTGCGTGTCCGAAATGATCGCTCCCTTCGCCGTCACCTGCATCTTGATCGACGACTTGCACTGGCCCTTGGCGTTGATCGCCTTCACCGTGTACTCGCCGGCGTCCTCAGCGACGACGTGCTGGATGTCCAGCGCCACGTATCCAAAATCGAACGTGATGTGGAACCGGGACGCCGACTGGAGCGGCTTGCCGTTGTGGTAGAACTCGATGCGCAGGTTCGGATCGTGGATCGGTTCAACCTGCGCCTCGAAGTGCGCCGTCTGGCCCTCGTGGATTTCGGTCGTGCCACGCAGCTCGGTTACGAAGCGCGGTGCAGTCACCTCCGGTTCGTCCAGCTCCAGCCGGGACGGGCGTACGTGGGCCTCCAGCTTCTGGATCTTTTCCAACCCATCCGGGTGCTGCGAGTCGAAGATGATGTTGCGCTTGTTCGTGACGCGGATGTTGCACGTGCTGACCGCCTCACCGACCTGGTTGGTGGCCTTGCACATGTACGTGCCGCTGTCCTCACCGTACACGTACAGGATGTCCAGCGCGACGTAGCCGAAGTCGTGCGTGGTGCGGAAACGGTGACCCGCGCGGATCGCCTTGCCGTTGATGAACCATTCGATCTTCAGGTTCGGATCGTTGATCGGCTCCACGCGACACTCGAGGTGGGCGTAGTCGCCTTCCTTCAGGTTCTCCAAGCTCGTCAGCGGAGTGAGGAAGACCGGTTTCTGCTTGGCCGGTTCAACTTCCGGTGCGTGCGGTTTCTGGTAGCTCTCCAGTTCCTTAATCTTTTGCAGCCGCTGCTCATCAAGCGTCTCCAAATATAATCCGGCATTTGCTGTGGGAAAGGGCAAGAGGTAGAGCGTTAAAAGGAGGAGCGACTCTCAGTTGGCTCCTAAATCTCCAAACAGCATTAGAACCAACCAACTTCCGAAGCAACGTCTGGTACGTACCTGTGACTTTAACAGCGCATGTCGTAACAGCCTCTCCGATTGCATTCTTAGCCTTACACATGTAAGTTCCCGTGTCCTCAGCGTGCGCATACAGGATGTCGAGAGCTACGAAACCGAAGTCGTACGTCGTCTTGAACCGGTGGCCCTGCTGAATCGGGCGTCCGTTGCAGTACCATTCCACCTTCATCGTCGGATCGTTGACCGGTGTGAGGGTCGCCTCCAGATGCACCGGCAGGCCCTCGCCAACGCTGGCATTCTTGAGCGGCCGGCCAAACTGTGGCTTCTCGGCCACGTACATCTCGTCGTCGCCCTTGCGACCGTACCGCGCGTCACACTCCAGGTACTGGATCTTCTCCAGCGCACCCTCGTGCTGCGTTTCGCGCACAATGCCCGCCTTCGGTGTCACGTTCAGCGCGATCGAGGACGTCTCCGTGCCGAGGTGGTTCGTGGCGCGGCACGTGTACTCACCCGAGTCTTCGGCGTACACCGTCAGCACGTCCAGCGCGGCAAATCCGAAATCGTACGTCGTGCGGAACCGATGGCCGGTCGTGAGCGGTTGCCCATTGTGGAACCATTCCACCTTCAGGCTCGGATCGGGGTACGGCTCAATGCGGCACTCGTAGTGCGCGCTCTGACCCTCGACCAGGGCGGTCGGACCGTGCAGCTTCGTCGTGAACTTGGGTGGCTGCTTCACCTCGACCTCTTCCTCCTCACGGCGCTGGAAGCGAATAGCGTCCTCCAGCTGATGGATCTTCTCCAGTGCGCTCTCGTTCTGGGTTTCCAGATCGAGGGACGCCTTCGACTGGACGACCAGCTTCGCGGAGGTAACCGCCTGGCCGAGGTCGTTCGTTGCACGGCACGTGTAAGTGCCCGAGTCCTCCGGGTTCACGTACTTCATGTTGAGCGCAACGTAGCCGAAGTCGTGCATGGTCGTGGTACGGTTCGATGCCTCGATCGGGACACCGTTGCGCAGCCACTCGACGCGCATCTTCGGATCACCGACCGGGACGAGCCGTGCCTCGAAGTGTACGGCTTGGTTCTCGGCCACCTTGACATCCTTCACCGGCAGCGTGAAGACCGGGGCCTGCGTGATCACCTCGTCCACGTCCGTCTCGCGGTGGTAGCGAGAGTTGTCCTCCAGATAGCGAAGGCTCGTCAGGGCGTGTTCGTGCTGCGACTCCGAGTAGATGCTCTTGCGCGTGTGCACCACACAGGTAGCGGAGGTGACGGCTTCACCCAGCGCGTTCACCGCACGGCACGTGTACGTGCCGGAATCATCCGCCAAACAGCCCATGATGTCCAGTGCGACGAATCCGAAGTTGTTCGTTTCGGTAAACCGGGAACCGGTCTTGACTGGGGCCTCGTTGTGGTACCACTCGACACGGAGCGTAGGATCCGACACCGGAATCAAGCGGCACTCGAAGTGGGCCCGCTGACCCTCCTTGATCTCGATGTGCTTCAGCGAGGTCGTGAAGGTCGGCGCCTGGGTCGTCATTTCGTCCAGATACTCCGAGCGCTGCTGGCGCGTCTTCTCCTCCAGGTACTGGATCTGCTCCAGGCCCATCTCGTTCTGGGTGTTGGTGAGGATTTGCTGCGATCCGCGGCACACCAGCTGTACGGCGATCTCGTCCACACCGACCAAGTTGACGGCACGGCACATGTACGTGCCCGTGTCCTCCGCGATCAGATCGACGATGTCGAGCGCGACGTAGCCGAAATCGTGAATCGGACGGAACCGGTGACCCACGGTGATGGGCATGCCGTTCTTGTACCATTCCACCTTCAGGTTCGGATCCGTCACCGGTTCCAGCTTGCACTCGAAGTGCGCGTGGCCACCCTCCTGGGCGCGATCGATGTTCTTCGGCTTGGTCAGGAACCGTGGCTTCACGTTCACAATCTCATCGACGTACTCGGTCTTGCGGTAGCGCGAGATATCCTCCAGGTACTGCATCTTCTCCAGTCCCGCCGGGTACTGCGTCTCCAGGATCAGATCCTTCTTCGCCATGATACGCACCGAGCAGGAGGTGACCGCCTCGCCGAGGGAGTTGCGCGCCTGGCACGTGTACACGCCGGAATCGGCCGCGTACACACCGAGCAGATCGAGCGCGACGTAGTCGAACTCGTACGCCGGCCGGAACCGGTGTCCGATCTTGACCGGCATGCCGTTCACGAACCACTCGACGCGCATCGACGGATCACCGACCGGCTGCAGCCGGCACTCGAGATGGATGTTGGTGCCCTCGTGCGTTTCGATGTTGTGCAGCGAGCGAGCAAACTGCGGCGGCGACATCACCGTGATGTCCTCCAGCACGTCGCGCCGCATGCGCGAAGCGTCCTCCAGATACTGCATCTGCTCGACGGACATTTCGCTCTGCGCTTCCGTGATCACATCCGAGCGCGTAATGACACGCACACAGGCGGACGTATGCGCTGAGCCGAGCTGGTTCGTGGCCCGCACCGTGTACTCTCCCGAGTCCTGCGCGGTCGAGTGCAGAATGTCCAGCGCAACGAAACCGAAGTCGTAGTACGTCTTGAACCGGGAGCCAACCGTGATCGGGCGTCCGTTCTGATACCATTCGACGCGCATCGTCGGATCGCCGAGCGGTTCCAGCTTGCACTCGAGATGAATGTTGCGACCTTCCCCGACGGGTTGTGGATCCGACAGCGGTTGGGTGAAGATTGGCTTCGACTTGCACAACTCTTCCACCTGATACTGCGGCTCGACGAACTGCTTCTCCACCTTTTGCTGCGAACGCTCCACCACATGGTGCATGCTGGTCGTGTCGATGGCGGCACGAGCTGAAATGGAGAAGAACAACCGCATTAATTCACCGCACCGGAATGCCGTTTACTATCCAATGTCACTACTTACTTTCGACCACCATCGTCGCCTCAACCTGCGCCTGTCCGGAGCTGTTCGCCGCGACCAGCGTATACGTTCCGGAGTCTTCCGCACGAACGTCCAGGATGTCCAGTGCGACGTAGCCAAAGTCGTGGTAGGTTTGGATGCGGTTAGCACTCATCAGTGGGCGGCCATTGTGGTACCACTCGACGCGCATCGTCAAATCGGACTGCGGTTCCAGCCGAGCCTCAAAGTGAGCCCGCTGTCCCTCCACAATCCGGTTTGTGCCCTTGAGCGGGCCGAGGAAGCGCGGCTGTGGCTGCACCACGACCTGCTGCTCAATCTGCTGCTCCTGCGTGGTGCGCGTGTACCGCGACGAGTCCTCCAGGTACTGGATCTTCTCCATGCCCATGTGGCTCGTCTGCGAGTCGACAATGATGTCCTGGCGCGTCACCACCGTCAGGCGGGCGGAAACGTGCGCCTCACCAAGGGAGTTGTACGCCCGGCACGTGTACGTACCGACGTCGTGTACCGTGACCTGCTTGATCGTGAGCGCCACGTACCCGAAGTTGCAGAACGATGTGATGCGCGAACTAGCCTCGACCGGATGGCCATCCTTCAGCCACTCGACACGCAGCGTCGCATCACCGACCGGTTCCAGGCGGGCCTCAAAGTGCGCGAAGCCACCCTCCCGGACGTTAAGCTGATCCGTGATCGGGCTCTTGAACTCCGGCCGTTGCGTGCTCTCGGGCGTCTCCTCGTAGAACTTCATGTTCTGGTACTTCTGGTACTGCTCCAGCTCCTCGATCTTCTGGATGTAGTTGCGCTGCTCCGAGATGCCCAAGTCACCGGTCACCGGCGCCTTGCTGACGACCGTGATCTTGGACGTGCTGATCGCTTCGCCGATGCGGTTCACCGCACGCACCGTGTACGTACCGGCGTCCTCCGCCCGCAGATGCATTATGTTCAGCGACACGTACCCGAAGTTGAAGATGGCCGTGATACGCGAGCTGGCCGTGATCGGACGGCCATCCTTGTACCACTCGACGCGCATCGTCGGATCGCTTACCGGCGTGATCTGCGCCTCGAAGTGCGCATTGCGGCCCTCCTCCAGCTCGCCCAGATCCTGCAGCGGACGGGTGAAGCCGGGCTTCTGGTTGACCACCTCCTCGATGCTATCGGTGCGCACGTACTTCGAGTAGTCCTCCAGGTGCTGGATCTGGTCCAGCGACGACGGGTGCTGCGTCTGCTGCTCGATCGGTGGACGCGGCTGTACGCTGAGCATGGCACGCGATTCCGCCACGCCGGTCGAGCTCGACAGACGGCACAGGTACTCACCGCTGTCCTCCATCACAATCGTCAACAGATCCAGGGCGACAAAGCCGAACTGGAACGTCGTGTTTGCTCGGGAGCCTGTACGGTACGGGAGGGAATAGTGATGAAAAGGTTACCCACAGGCAGTGGCGTAGACGTTCAAGGTGCGTTCAGACTTATTCGTTTGTAATCTTTTAATATTCAAGTAGGTTGAAGACTCCAAAGAATATTAAATCTTTTTTAAGAATCTTGCATTATTTTGTTCTCAACTAAACTATTTTTTGTTTATTTTTTTATTTTTGGTACTTACTTGCTTGGATGAGATTGCCATTGAGGAACCACTGGACGCGCATCGTCGGATCCGACACCGGTTCGATGCGTGCCTCGAAGTGCACCTTGCCGCCCTCGACCTGTGCAACGTCACTCAACGGGACGATGAACTTCGGCGGCGGATAGATGCGATCCTCCTCCTTCGGCGGTGCATGGGGAGCGGCCCGCTCCACATGACGCAAGTAGATGATTTCCGGTTCCGGAACGGCTCTGTAACGAGAGATGGGTGCATGTTACTCGCATGCGTATCCCCCTCCCGAGGCTGTCTGGCTTCCTAGAGGCGCGCAGTGTACTTACTCCGGCTGAATAACCTTCGTCGGTCGCGGTAGATTGAGACGCTTCTGCTCCGGCGCCGGTCCCTTCGGTGTTTCGACGAAGAGACGGGCGCGGGTCGCCGTCGTACCGGCCACGTTCTGTGCCGTGCACTGGTACCAGGCGGCGTCCGACGCCTTCGCTCTCGGGATGTCGACCGTCGTGCAGCCGTTCTCGTCGTTGCAGATCTGCACCTCCGGTCCGGGCACGAGCGGGATACCGTCCTTCTGCCAGGTGATGCGCGGCAGCGGCGTACCGATCGCACGGGCAAACAGCCGCACCGGCTCGCCCTCCTTCACGTTCACCGTGGTGAACCGCTCGACGAACTTCGGTGCGACGATCTGCTCCCGCTCGCACACCACCAGCTTGGCCTGGGCCGCAACCTCACCGCTCTTGTTGCGCGCCACACACGTCACGATGCCATGATCGAAGCGGTTCGTGCTAGTGATCATCAGCGCGTGATTGCCGGACTCGTTCACCAGGATCTTGTGCGTGGCGTCGTCCGTCACGAGGTTGCCGTTGATGTACCAGGCCACCTCCGGATACGGACGACCCGTCACGCGGCAGTCGAACCGCACCAGCTTACCCTCGGTCGTTTCCGCGTCCTGGATCAGTGTCACGAACGTCGGCGACAGGGCCTTCGTCGCTTCGGTGGAAGTTTCGATGAACTGCTGCTGCTGCTGCTGCTGCTGCACCTGCTGGTGATGCTGCTGCTCCGAGAAGGAGGTGGCACGTCCAGCAACCACCTGCTCCTGGGCCGGTTCGACGGCCAGCACGGCCGACGACACCTGGCAGCCCTGCGGGTTCTCCGCCAGCAGCGTGTAGTGACCGGCGTCCCGTGCGCTCACGCTCCGGATGCGCAACGTCGCCTGCTGGTTCGAGTAGCCGACCTCATACTTGTCGGCCGACGGGATGATACGCTGACCGTCCTTGAACCATGAGAGGCGCGGGCGTGGATTCGCCGCGACCTGTGTACTGAACACCGCATCCGAACCCTCGGCCAGCTTCGAGTTGCGTGGCTTCTGTCCGATCTGCGGTGCGGACGCCGGACCCAGGGCGCGATCGATCGTCGTGATCAGCTGCGCGTCGGTTTCGCCGGCGTAGCGCCGGGTGATCGACTCCCGGTAGGACGTTTCCCGCAGCAGCCGATACTCGAACGTATCCACCTTAAACTCTTCTTCCATGTGCGAGTACCCGTTGGTGTACTGCTGCTGCTGTCGAACATTCGTCTGCTGGATCGTTTGCTGCTGTTCGCGACGTACCTGTTGGAACTGCGGCGTCGCCATGCCCTCCGGTTGGATGAACACCGAGCAGATCGCCTCACCGACGGCGTTTCGCGCCTTGCACGTGTATTCGCCCTCGTCGCCCGGTCCAATCTGGTTGATCAGCAGCGAGACGGCACCGGTGGCCGGGTTGTAGCTCAGCCGGTGCTTCGCGGAGTCGAGAAGGGGTGCGCCTTTTCGAGTCCACGAAACCTCCGGCCGGGGGTTACCCTTGAGCTTGCCCTCGAACAGCGCGTTGCCGCCCTGGGCGAAGCGCGAGTTCTTGAAGATCTGTTCGAACACCGGCGGCGAGTAGTCGCCGGCCGGTCCGGTTGCGACCGGTGTCGGTGTCGGCATGCCGTACGTGGGTTGCGGCACCTGCTGCTGCTGCTGCTGCTGCTGCTGGAACGGAGCACCTCCAGTTGGTGTTTGGAGACCGGGCGTTATCGATGCCAGCGGTGTAGTACTCTGCTGAATGTAGCCACCATGCTGCTGTTGCACTGCAAGTGACAAAGAGAGCGAAGAGTGTAAATACTCCGAGCGATCTGAACCGTAGATAAGCATTAGTGTATTCTTGGGAGACCGTCCCGTGCTAGTCTACAGGTGTAGGTCCTACACCGAAGGTGTGCCAACTGGGTCGTTCAAGTTCATGTACACCTTCTCGGGGGAAGGGTCCCAGAAGAGACCGAGGGAGAGGCTCGAACAGCGCAGCTACTTGTTTATGGGTCAAGGTCATGCCACCTGAGTACGGTACGGAGTACGGACAGCAACACTTATTAGTTTGCAATCGTGCGATGTCCCTATCCATGCCACATTCGAGTCTTTTGAACCCGGATGCTGTCCGATCCGGAACGCTGAGAACCGTCACACGTCCTCAGACAGCTGCAGCTGGGACTGTTTTCACATAAATTATCCCGACAATCACGCGGACCGTGGGTGATGTAATTTTAGTACGGTCGGGTGTGCGGATCTGGCCAACGATGCGATTACGCAACGGCGAACGGCCGGCCGATTTGGCCGTTTGTGCTACGGTCGGGCAGACTATTTTTAACCCGCGAGCGACCCTTTTCTTGTTCGGTTTGGGCCGGCGAGCTGCCACAAACGCACAACGGCGAGTTGCGCCACCGCCGGCCGTTCGCTAGCCGATCCGCATCTCATCGGGGGATGGCTATTTACCATCGGTATTAGGAGGTTTTTGCTTTCGCTGCGCGATAAACATTGACACGTTTGACACGTTGCTTCCCTTCGCGCGAACCGAATCGGGAACGGTTCCGGATTCTAGACCAGATGCCTTTCACTCTCCCGGCACGCACACTGGCGGATTACTTATTCATACCTCTGGTGCAAAACACGTCACCTGCTGCCGCGATAGGTTAATTCCTTGCCAGCGCGCTTGGCTTACGAGGCGGAAGCAAGGCGAGCAAATATTATTCAGATTATCGGACCTCCACCTCACGTTCAAGATAAGCGATATCCTCCCGTGTACGTGTGTGTGTGTGCACAGCTGGGGCCGCGTCGGTTGCAATCGGACTACAAACTAGCAGCTGGTGTGCACTGGTGGCTGCTAATGACCGAATGGAGTCTCGGTTCTCCGATCAACGATCGCGTTCTCGTGTGGCTGCGTTACAGTTACTGATCTTTACACTGGGCACGCAGCTCAGTGCAGCGTGAAATCAGTTATTCCCGGCGAAGAGCCCAGAAAGCCTCCCGCCAGAACTCGCTATATAAATAAACCACCGGCGGCTTAATGCATCAGCAAACTCCAAGCGCCAAACCGGGCCGAACCGGGCCGGGGAGCGAAGGTAAAAAGCGAGAAGACGATGTGCATCGGAGGGTGCTTGCGCGTGCATAGGTGTATTTATTTGTTTTTTTTTTCCCCTATTTTTTTTTCTTCTAGTTTTGCTGCCTTACACACTGTGTCCATTTCCGGACAGTGAGCATCTTGAAGCCAAGCTGCTGGCAGGTTTAAGGCCAACGCGGGTAAGGCTCACTCGTGCGTCACAATTTGACGCGTGCCGACACTGAGCAGACGTCACTGAGGGGAAAGATAAATACGATGGAAATTAAGTCGAGCGATGGAGTACGAGATCGAACCGGGCCCGCAGTGGGAACGATCATCCATTTACATTAATCCAAACAACGGGCCGGTTCCGTCCACCCGCGGCGGGAAAGGCATTTCCGACCAGCGCTAAATGATTGTGAGAAGCGCCTAATATAGGGGTAGACGGTTTCCTTCCTTCGGTCGGTGTCGGTCGCGTACGAAAATGGTACTGACTGACAAGTTGTCCACAGCATTGCACGCTGACCCC